>ML804361.1:48440-62115 GCA_009831015.1 Picea engelmannii | reverse complement strand
CTCAACTATAGTCATCAACTTGTCATGTGTACCTTTGAATCTTATCAACTTGATTTAATCAAACCTGGAGCCTTGTCTTCAGGAATGAGTGCTTTCTTTTCTTCCAAGTCTCCTTCACTCAAGATGATGAGTGATTTCTTCAATCTGTTTGTTGTACTAAGACAATATGCTATCTTGACAGAAGGTTAGGTTAGAGGATAAGCTCTATGATCAACTTTCAATCCTTCTTATAATTCGATCATAGCTTCAGCATGCAACACTGATTAAAATAATGTCATGAAAAATAGATGCATATCAGAATAATCACACCTGGGTTGCATCATTCCTCTGAATGTGTTGGAACTTGAGATCCTTCTGGATCTATGGCAAGAGATCCCTTCTCCTGCAAATTCTCTTTAAAGTTTTAACCATTAAACATATGTGAGTACATACCTCTGATATCATTTGCAGGTGGTGGCACCATCTGGCAGCAGCGGTAATCATTACCAACTCTTTAAAAACTTCAAGGGTGACTGCCACTGGTAGTAAGGCTGCTACTGCAACTACTACTGCAATTGCAACTGTTTCTGAGATAGCAACTGCAACTCCAACTTAGGGTTTTATGACGAAACCCTAATTTTTCAAACTTCGAATTTTGAAATTTTGATCCAGGGGATAGATGCACTGGGTTGAGGCGAGTTAGCTGGTGCAGTCAGATTTCTGAAAATCCAACTTTTACCCCTTCAAACTTGATATGCGGATTTCTGGACTGGTGCTTTTGGTTTTCTGGTACTTCTGGTACTCTGGTTTTCTAGTTTTCTAGCTAATCTACTGAGGATGCAAATGTCTAAACCATGCTTTGGCATCTCCTTGTAAAGACTGAGAAAAGGCCCTCATAGACACATCATCATGTTCAATCTCAAAAATATCTATAAAATGCTCAAAGATTTGAATATGTTTTTCAGCTGAATGTCCATCGAGCTCTCCATCGAACCTAGGAAGGTACTTATAATGTTTCAGAGGAAATTCATGAAGGATGGAAGGTAATTTAAGAGGATTGTATCTTTCTTGAATCTTGGAGGGTACGGAATTAAGAACAGAAGGTACAAGCTTAGCTTTGGTTTCATTAAGCTCACAAGAATGATCTTGAACATCATATGGCTCAGAGGAAGGAGCTTGGTGAATATCGGTTATACAAGAAGGAGGTATACCTACAGTTTGCAATGAAGGATATACAAGGGTAGATCTATGAGATTCATTTGAACGCATTAAGTGAAGAAATATTCTTTTGAAAAACTCGGGAAAGGACAAGAAGATATTGATAACACAGAAAATTACTTCTTGAACTAAACTTAAGCTCGAGTACCTTATTTTCCCATACTTCTCTTCCATATCTCTGTCAACATGTCTCATTCTCCAGTGGAGTCTTTGAATCGTATGTGAAGCTTGATTGGAGTTCCCATGGAAAGTTTAGCTTTGGATTCTTTTTTCAGTGGAATCACCTTCAACTGATTTTCTGATGTGTGGAGTTGCCAGAGCAGAAATACAACCAATATGTGCCTAAGTGTTTGTTGCTCTCAAACCTTGGAACTAAAACAATGTCGTTCTTCCTAGGGAAAATTTTCAAATTCATCCCCGGCAACGACGCCAGAATGTTAGCACTCTGTAAATCTATTCGGCTGATAAAAAGACAACGACGGTAACTTTTTCAACCAACATTGAGACCTGAAACTAGCCTTTCGGATCTAGAGAGGGCTCTCTCAAAAATGGCACAGTCTCCGCGCAGTATATCGTTTTGCAAACAATGGCTAGATTTAACACCGATGATAACATGTTTCTGGTTATATTGGCGCAGAAAAGTAAAAATCGGGCTATGGAGTCAGTCTGAGGAAGAGATGGAACAAATGACTCGGTGACTGGATTCGAGAGGGAATGGCTAGGTGAGCAACAGCCTTCAGTGTAAACCGTAAAGTGTGGCGGGAGAAAAGACACAGGAAGCAACTCAAGAGCGTCATTGTGGATGAATTCGGAGTTAGCTTGAGAGGAAAACGTCTTTTCTAAGTGGCGCGAACAAGGGGCGCAGTACAACGAATCTGCAGGTTCGAAAATTCGTTCTAAAATAAATGATATGAGATATGAAATATGAAATAAGAGATAACAGGAAACACATACGCAGAGAAAGAAACACAATACATCCAACTATCACAACTAGAATCTTTACATCAAAACACAGGACCTTTGCATTTAGTTTCAGTCAAAAAACACTTAGACTTCTTAAAATAGCATTTGTTTCTTAAAATTGCCAAACAACCCTGTTTACATAAAAATGATCCCCTTATATAGAAATCTAATGTCACCCTTGGTTGTTAGGGTCGAGCTACTCTCTCGTGGAATCATGGAACTGTTTTCTTTGAAAGAGAACAATAACTTCAACGGATTCACTAAAAATAGAAAACCCGACTTTGCCAAATCATAATCGTAACCGAAATATTCTTTACAGTCATTGATCATGATCCAAATTCGACCATATGATTGTGATGAGCCATCATTTTCACTACTGGACACTCTGTCATCTCTGCACATCATGTCTTCTATGCAACAATAACCTACAACAAAAACGCAGCAGAATGCGCAACAAACTCGTAAAATAGGCATTAAATATGACATCGTATCTCACTGATAAAAAACTATTTTTAGAAACTGAGAGAGGTTTTTTTATTTAATCTCATTATAAAGAAAAACTTCTCTCGGTTTCTTTAAATTCATCTCCATGTGGCTAGAATACGTGTCGCAAAAACATGTCTCAAACAGGAAATCATGAAAGTTGAAAAATAGGGCTCAAAGATTCGTTTGAATCTCCCAATCCGTGACACATTTTGCAAATCGGAGAGAGGATTTTATTATTTGGCTTGTCCACGACCAAAACCTCTCGGTGATTTTCAAAATTCCTCTCTAGTTGGTCATAAATTTATTTTGAAGTTAACCACTAAACCAGTAATTTGCGCAGCGCAACCTGTAGCATGTGCGCAGGAAAACCCTCTACGTGGCAGCATCCCACTGTGCGATGAAATCAACTGCGCGAAATCATCCTATATGTGACAGCATCCCACTGTGTGAGGAAAACCACTGCGCGAAAGCATCCTATGCGCGACAGCATCCCACTGCGTGAGGAAAACCACTGCCCAAAAGCATCCTATGCACGACAGCATCCCACTGCGTGATGAAATCCACTGCGTGGTAACATCCTACGCGCGATGAAATCCAATGCGTGACAAAATCCTTTGCGCAGTAAAACGCTCTGTGCAACGCGTAGAAAATTTTGCAGCATACAGTTGCAAATGGAAATGGAAATAATAAATAAAAACCTTTCTTTTGAAACTGACCCTTGGAGATGTTAGATGATGCCAAGCATAAAAACAATATGGGTGCTAACATGCATGACTTTTCAAATTGTTGACAAACCTATAACCTTAGCTATCAAATTCATGGTGCTAACAGCTGGCTCCAACGGGGATGTTATCCTCCCTGTGAGGTAGCAAAGAACAGTAGACCATGTGCCAATCCATTGGGCTTCTCCCAAACTCAAATTTCCAACTGTAACTTGTAACCTACATCCGTTCAAAACCCAAAACTGTATATGCTCCAAACTTAAATCTAAAACTAAGCTGAAAATAAAAACTCCAGATTGCTAAAAGAAATGCTCATAGTACCGAGCTTATTCGCACTCCTACCTACCCTAACTGCTGAAAAAAATGTCAATCAAATGAAATCAAAATGCCAATGCAACCATGCAAGCACTTTATCCACTTTTTGCTTTCTTTGCACATGCCTACTCCAAAGCCTGTTTACTGATAAGTCTTTCAAAAATTTATCTATAAATTCAAATCTCAAAAAATCAAAAACATTGAGATTGTTTGCCGCCTCCAACAAAACTGCAAATGGATCCTTCAAAACATGCATAAAACAACAATCATGTTTCACCCCTTCCACTGCATCCTTGTTTTCATGTAATTCAACCTATCAATTACCACAAAAAGGCTGAAAAATATGTTGAGACTGTTGGAAATAACAATCTTCTAAATCAGAAGACAATGCTGGCTGAAATGAAACCCCTACTGGGAAGCAATCCATATCTAACATTGATGTTGATTGGCCATCATATTTATTTCCAAGTTGATAGTTGATCACAGGCTGCAAATCTAAATTGAAATACCCTTCCATGTAATCAGCAACGGGGTCATTAAAGGTATGAGAATGTTTTTGGTCCTCTTCACTCATAACAATTTGCTCATGTAGAACAACATCATTGTGAATGCAGTCATACTTCATTGCTTCCTTTGTTATCTCGTGATTTTCTTCTAACAATTCAAAAGAAGAAAAGCATAATGGAAGATAACTTTCATTGGCAAGTCCATCGCTTTCTTCACATCCAACATCATGCCTAGAGGATTTCTGATTTGAAAAATTATAAATATTTTGTTCTGGCAATTTGAAAGATGCAAAACACAATGGCAAAGTTCTTTCCTCTAATTCTAAACTTTCTTCATTTTCTTCACTGTTGTCATATGCACATTTGTCAATTTCTTTGGGTTGTTGAAAACAATCATTTTCGGATTCGGAAAGTGCAACTGCTTATTCTGAAGAGTCAACCTCATAAGAATCATTGTACCCATCATACCTGGGTTCACCAAAAACCTCTGTAATGTCATTAAATAAGAAAATTGAGGCAGTGACTTGTTCTTCTGCAAGTTGATCTGCAAATTCATATTCATGGCCATCCACAAATGTATACATAAAATAGTCAGTTTCTAGCTCATGATGGCATGGATCTAAATTTAAATCAATATCAAAGCAATTCAGGAGAGTAGCTTGTTCTTCAATATTATCTTCATTCTTTACAAACACATCCTCATGACATCCTTCAGGAAAACTTATGACACAATCAGCCACCTTCATATTATGCACAGTCTCTGGTTCCTCACCCTTCAATTTCTCATCGAAAATCTGATTTTGCAGCTCCTTACATGCTTGAATGTTGTCTGCAACTTCCTGAGCATTGTTGAACATCTGTTGCAAAGAAATAGACTTCCTCTCCATCATAAAAAAAGATGAGTCTGATTGAAATGTTGTTACATAATGGAGCATGGTAGCAGTTTCAGGAGGTTCGACTAGATTTAACACCGACAATAAAATGTTTCTGGTTATATTGGCGCAGAAAAGTAAAACTCAGGCTATGGAGTCGGTCTGAGGAAGAGACAGAACAAATGACTCAGTTACTGGATTCAAGAGGGAAAGGCTAGGCAAGCAACAACCTTCAGTGTAAACCGTAAAGTGTGCCGGGAGAAAAAACACAGGAAGCAACTCAAGAGCGTCATTGTGGACGAATTCGGAGTAAGCTTGAGAGGAAAACGTTTTGTCTAAGTGGCGCGAACATGGGGCACAGTACAGCGAATCTGCAGGTTCAAAAATTTGTTCCGAAATAGACGATATGAGATATCAAATAAGAGATAACAGGAAACACAGACGCAGAGAAAGAAACACAATACATACAACTATCGCAACTAGAATCTTTACATCAAAACATAGGACCTTTGCATTTAGTTTTAGTCAAAAAACACTCAGACTTCTTACAATAGCATTTGTTTCTTAAAATTGCTAACAAACCATGTTTACATAAAAATGATCCCCTTATATAGAAAGCTAATGTCACCCTTGGTTGTTAGGGTCGAGCTACTCTCTCCTAGAATCATGGATCCGTTTTCTTTGAAAGAGAACAATAACTTCAACGGATTCACTAAAAATAGAAAACCTGACTTTGCCAAATCATAATCGTAACCGTAATATTCTTTACAATCATTGAACATGATCCAAATTCGACCATATGGTTTTCATGAGGAATCATTTGCATTGTTGGACACTCTGTCATCTCTGCACAGCATGTCTGCTACGCAACAGTAACCTACAGCAAAAACACAGTAGAATGCGCAGCAAACTGGTAAAATAGGCGTTAAATATGACATTGTATCTCACTGATAAAAACTATTTTTAGAAACCGGGAGACTTTTTTGTATTTAATCTCATTATAAAGAAAAACCTCTCTCAGTTTCTTGAAATTCATCTCCAGCTGGACGGAATACATGTCGCAAAAACATGTCTCAAACAGGAAATCATGAAAGTTGAAAAATAGGGCTCAAATATTCGTTTGAATCTCCCAATCCGTGACACATTTTGAATATCAGAGAGAGGTTTTTATTATTTGGTTTGTCCTCGATAAAAACCTCTCGGGGATTTTCAAAATTCCTCTCCCGTTGGACCAAAATTGATTTTTAAGTTAACCACTAAACTAGTAATTTGCGAAACGCGACCTGTAGAATGTGCGCAGGAAAATCCTCTGTGCGAAAGCATCGTATGCGCGCCATCATCCCACTGCGTGACGAAATCCACTCCACGAAATCATCCTATGTGCGACAGCATCCCATTGTGTGACGAAAACCACTACACAAAAGCATCATCTGTGCAACAGCATCCCACTACGCGACAGCATCCTATGCGCGATGAAATTTAGTGCGTGACAGAATCCTTTGCGCGGTAAAGCGCTCTGCGCAGCGCGTAGCAAATTTTGCAGCGCACAGTTGCAAATGGAAATGGAAATAATAAATAAAAACCTTCCTTTTGAAACTGGCCCTTGGAGATGTTAGTTGATGCCAGGCATAAAAACAATATGGGTGCTAACATGCATGACTTTGCAAATTGTTGACAAACCTATAACCTTAGCTATCAAAATCACGGTGCTAACAGCTGGCTCCAATGGTGATACTATCCTCCCTGTGAGGTAGCAAAGAATAGTAGACCAGGTTCCAATCCATTGGGCTTCTCCCAAACTCAAATTTCCAACTGTAACTTGTAACCTGCATCTGCCGAAAATCCAAAACTGCATATGCTCCAAACTGAGATCTGAAACTAAGCTGAAAATAAAAACTCAAAATTGCTAAAAGAAATGTTCATAGTACCGAGCTTATTCACACTCCTACCTACCCTAACTGCTGAAAAAAATGTCAATCAAGTGAAATCAAAATGCCAATGCAACCATGCAAGCACTTTATCCACTTTTTGCTTTCTTTGCACATGCCTGGTCCAAAGCCTGTTTACTGATAAGTCATTCAAAAATTTATCTATAAATTCAAATCTCAAAAACTAAAAAACATTGAGACTGTTTGTCGCCTCCAAAAAAACTGCAAATGGATCCTCCAAAACATGCATAAAACAATAATCATGTTTCACCCCTTCCACTGCATCCTTGTTTTCATGTAATTCAACCTATGGATTACCACAAAAAGGCTAAAAAATATGTTGAGACTACTGGAAATAATAATCTTCTGAATCAGAAGACAATGCTAGCTGAAATGAAACCCTTAGTGGCAAGAAATCCATATCTAACATTGATGTTGATTGACCATCATATTTATTTCCAAGTTGATAGTTGATCACAGGCTGCAAATCTGAACTGAAATACACTTCCATGTAATCAACAACAGGTTCATTAAAGGTATGAGAATGTTTTTGGTCCTCTTCACTGATAACAATTTGCTCATGTAGAACAACGTTACTGTGAATGCAGTCTTACTTCATTGCTTCCTTTGTTATCTCGTGATTTTCTTTTAACAATTCAAAGGAAGAAAAGAATAATGGAAGATAACTTTCATTGGCAAGTCCATCGCTTTCTTCACATCCAACATCATGCCTGGAGGATTTCTGATTTGAAACATTATAAATATTTTGCTTCAGTAATTTGAAAGATAGACAACACAATGGCAAAGTTATTTCCTCTAATTCTAGACTTTCTTCATTTTCTTCACTGTTGTCATATGCACACTTGCCAATTTCTTTGGGTTACTGAAAACAACCATTTTCAGATTCGGAAAGTGCAACTGCTTGTTCTAAAGAGTCAACCTCATAAGAATCATTGTACCCATCATTCATGGGTTCACCAAAAACCTTTGTAATGTCATCAAACATGAAAATTGAGGCAGGGACTTGTTCTTCTGCAAGCTAATCTGCAAATTCACATACATGGCCATCCACAAATGTATACATAAAACAATCAGTTTCTAGCTCATGATGGCATGGATCTAAATTTAAATCAATATCAAAGAAATTCGGGAGAGTAGCTTCTTCTTCAAGATGATCACCATTCTTTGCAAACACATCCTCATGACATCCTTCCGGAAAATTTATGACACAATCAGCCTCCTTCATATTATGCATAGTCTCTAGTTCTTCATCCTTCATTTTCTCATCGAAAATATGATTTTCCAGCTCCTTACATGTATGAATGTTGTCTGCAACTTCTTGAGCATTGTTGCAAAGACATAGACTCCCTCTCCATCAGAAGAAAAGATAAGTCTGATTGAAAGGTTGTTACATAATGGAGCATGGCAGCAATTTCGGGAGGTTGGACTTCTATAGGAAGTTTATAATAAAGACTAGCAAACCTCCTACTGAAATTTGAGATGGTTTCATCTTTAATTCTTCTCATGGCATAAAAATTTGAAAGGAGTAGATTCCATGATTTTGTCTCAACCCAAAATCTACAGAAACCTTCCCTCAATTCATCCCATGAGCTAATCTACTGAGGATGCAAATGTCTAAACCATGCTTTGGCATCTCCTTGTAAAGACTGAGAAAAGGCCCTCATAGACACATCATCATGTTCAATCTCAAAAATATCTATAAAATGCTCAAAGATTTGAATATGTTTTTCAGCTGAATGTCCATCAAGCTCTCCATCGAACCTAGGAAGGTACTTATAATGTTTCAGAGGAAAGTCATGAAGGATGGAAGGTAATTTAAGAGGATTGTATCTTTCTTGAATCTTGGAGGGTACGTGATTAAGAAGAGAAGGTACAAGCTCACCTTTGGTTTCATTAAGGTCACAAGAATGATCTTGAACATCATATGGCTCAGAGGAAGGAGCTTGGTGAATATCGGTTATACAAGAAGGAGGTATACCTACAGTTTGCAATGAAGGATATACAAGAGTAGATCTCTCGGATTCATTTGAACGCAGTAAGTGAAGAAATATTCTTTTGAAAAACTCGGGAAAGGACAAGAAGATATTGATAACACAGAAAAGTACTTCTTGAACTAAACTTAAGCTCGAGTACCTTATTTTCCCATACTGCTCTTCCATATCTCTGTCAACAGGTCTCATTCTCCAGTGGAGTCTTTGAATTGCATTTGAAGCTTGATTGGAGTCGCCATGGAAAGTTTAGCTTTGGATTCTTTTGTCAGTGGAATCACCTTCAACTGATTTTCTGATGTGTGGAGTCACCAGAGAAGAAATACAGCCAATATGTGCCTAATTGTCTGTTGCTCTCATACCTTAGAACTAAAACAATGTCATTCTTCCCAGGGAAAATTTTAAAATTCGTCCCCGACAACGGCACAAGAATGTTAGCACTCTGTAAATTTGTTCAGCTGATAAACAAACGACGAAGATAACTTTTTCAACCAAACCCGAAACTAGCCTTTCGTATCTAGAGAGGGCTCTCTCATAAATGGCACGGTCTCCACGCAGGATATGGATTTGCAAACAATGTCTAGATTTAACAACGATGATAAAAAAATTCTGGTTATATTGGCAAAGAAAAGTAAAACTTGGGCTATGGAGTCGGTTTGAGGAAGAGACGAAACAAATGACTCAGTGATTGGATTCGAGAGGGAAAGGCTAGGCAAGAAACAACCTTCAGTGTAAACCATAAAGTGTGGCGGGAGAAAAAACATAGAAAGCAACTCAAGAGCATCGTTGTGGACGAATTCGGAGTAAGCTTGAGAGGAAAACATTTTGTCTAAGTGGTGTTGTTATCCCCGATTTCTAGGGATAACCAGGAGATCATGTCTCGAGGCCCATAGGTCCTAGACATGGAGTACTGAGAGCAGGATTGACCTGAGCATGGCCCTGGAGGGCCCATCCTTTTCTTCTTTCATCAGACTTGTCTTGTCAGCAACAGCAGCATCCATCACCATCGGCTTGGTCTTGTATCGGAGAAGGCTCTTGCTCCATGAGGTTATTGGTCCAGGTATCATGGTATGTGTCACTTTTGATCATTATAACCTTCGGATATATGCATCTGTCTCCTTTTATATCTGACGACTGCTTGGATCTTACATTAACCCACTTGACCATGATTGGGGAGATTGATAGGGTGTCCTAGAAAGCATGTACCCATGGGTTTTGGTTTGCCACCGGGGGGATTTATGAAGAGCCATCGTCCGCTCCCATCATACTACCACTTTTTCATCTTATCTCCCGCTCATTTATCCCATTCCCCTTGTTCGGGCATTGGATTGACCTATTTGTAGGGTTGCACCTTATCTTGTGGGAAGAAGGGGCTAAAGGCCCACAAGGTAAAAGCAGTTGGCAAAAGATAAAATCTTAGAAATAAAACCTCAAGATGCCTCACCCAAGGATCCTTGAGAAGGCAATAAAAACCTTCTCACCAAGAAACAAGAGGGACCCAGAAAATATTAAACAAGACCTAGCCAAGAGGATAGGGGATCTCATCACGAGCCAACCTATTAGGCTCATGGGTACCTAACAGTATGGCATTGCCATTATCTAGTTACCACGCCAAAGCAGTGACCTTTGGTTGCATGGCTAAGGGAAAGGGGGTCTCATCACGAGCCAGCCTTATCATCTCTGTGAAAGTACTTGTGGGTAACACTGTCAGCTCTGGTCACCACGCCAAGGCAGTGTCCTCTGGTTAGCCCTTGAATAAAAAGAAACAAGAAGAAGAAAAAGCAAATAAAGAAAAGAATAATGGCAAGAAAGGGCTTGGAAAAAATTGCATCCATGACGGGTATAGCTCGCCTTCTATAAAGGCACCCACATGTAATATCATGCATCCCTAGCTCTCACTCTACCTGTATGTCTGGACATCCCTTAGCCACATCACCTCATTTACATGGCTTGGATGAAACCGCTTGGAAACTTTCCTTTCCTTATGGATACTAGCCCAATAGGGTGTCTTGTCCTTTTTCTCAAAATTGTATTGTAGGTTTTTGTAATGTCTTTGATCTATTGAATGATATATCAGGGTTTTTATGCATATGTTTGATAATATTAATGATGAAATGTGATTAACATTGCTATGATCCCTGTGACTAATGAGCCCATGGAGGGCGTAGTTTTTGATCTGCAGGACCATGCCCAACGGACAGGTATCATTTGGACCAGTACAGATGGGGAGATGATTAGTTCAGACCTCCATGGGGCTGAAGAGCCCATCAGATGGTTGTTGACACCCCGTCATAGGGGCACAGTGTTTGACCGAGGTCTTGGACCAGAGAAGAAGAGGACGTTTCACCAGAGGCACTTTGGCAGAGCCCGGCCTAGGCGGAATGACCCCTTTTCAGTGGAACGTTGGCCTTGGAAGGCTCAGAGCGTCCCCATCCTTACCATTAGGTCATCCAGCTTCATGGTCATTCTTGGAGGCAGACTGGGCAGCAATGGCACGTGTGGCATGTTGAAGAGGCCCCTGGGGGGTCAACGTTTTGCTCCTGGATGCCTCATCTTCCCTAAAAGGGGCTAGCGCCTCCCTTGAAGGGGATTTTACCTTTATTACAGCTCAATTAGGGTTTTAATTTGACATTTTAATGTAAAAATAGTATGATTTTGGTTTAAAGCCTTGTCGGCTATTTTTTATGACCTAAAATTAATTAAAGGTCATTGATACAGTATATATTGAGGAGTTTTATCCTCATTTTGACATAACACATCACTCACTCTCCTAGTGAGGTCTGATTTTTGCGCCCTATTAGGGTTATTGGCTAATTTGAGGAAGGCGCACTTGTTTGAGGCGGAGATTTTTGGCAATTTATGGTGTTTTTCTTGAAAGAAGGTTTACAACTAGGGTTTGCATGCTATTTTCTTGATGATTTGTAAGTATTTTTCTGCAAAACTTCTTGATTGAATGGTTGTAGTTTAATTTCTTGCATTTATTTATATATATTGTTGAATCAAAACCCTAGGGGACAAACACACAAGTAGGTCGTTGTCTCATGTCCCCTAATAGAAAAACCTTTTTAGCCATTGAAGAAGAAGAAGAGATCCTAGCCATTGTTACACTCTTTCTTTCTTCTTCCCTTAAGCTAGTCGTACCTTTAAACTTCAAGAGGAAGAGGACGTCCCAGGCCTAGGTTATCTACACCTAGGGCCATTTTTCTTTTAGGGTTTGATGAAAGAGCCTTGCCTTTGCAACACTCTCCCTCTTTAAACTCTTTTTTCTTGATTTTACTTGTCTTTGAGCTAGTTGATTTCCAGGAAGGAGGAGAGAGCACGAGGCCTTGCTTAAGCAACATCGGAGTGAGCCTCTCTCCCCTAGGGTTCTATCTTTAAGGCCCTGCTATTGCAACACCTTGAAACCTTTCCCTCTTGTCCTTTGAATCTCATCCCCTTCAACTTGTGCATCCTTCACCTTTTGACTCCATAACCCTAGGCACTGATCTTTAACCTCCAACGTTGAAGTGAAAGTGATTGAAACAACTCTCAAACTCTTATAAATTGAAACCCTAACTAACTACTAACCCTGAAAAAGTTGACGTCGCACTTGTTTATTTCATCTTGACACAACATTTTTATATATTAAGCAATTGGATGGTATTTTAAGCATTTATTGAGTGAGGGATTGATTGGATACATTGATTGCTATAACATCTTGATATTTATTGGTGAAAGTAACAGTATTTCATTGTTATATTAACAAACATTGACTTCGTCAATATTTATTGTTGCAATTGCTTATATATTGATATCAAATAGTCTATTGAAGTACTAACCCATTGAATCATAGCTTCCATATATATATTGGTTTGCTTTGTTCCGGGCAGGTGTTCTTCTTTGGGCCTACACTTCATTATTGTTTGTTTAGTCGGACTATCTGTTTTGGTGGTGACCTGTGAAGGGGGAACTTTACTTTGACTATTAAACCTTTGCCTCTTCAAAACTCCAGGTTACTGGGGACTTCTCCCTGTAAGTTTTAAACCTGCGAAGTAAAGCAATGCATATAGATTCTTAAGCAATACATAAATTAATCAATGGCTCATACACAGATTACACAGAGATTTTTACCGGAAACCCTCAACCGGGAAAACCTTTCTTATTTTCATTATNNNGAATTTCACCATTCGCCATACAATATATACAATGTTTTTAGGTATTCCGTAGATACCAAAACCCTAATCCCTTAATCCGGGATTAATTTACAAATCAGCTAAAAATAGCAAAATCCGCTAAAAATAGCAAAAACCGCCCAAAAATAGCAAAATCGTCAGACGCAGTCGTCGTATCTGACGCACCCACACACACACATGCAAAGAATATAACACACACCCAACATTCTCCCACTTGTTGTTTTCTTTGCATCCAGGGGTCCAGGGGATTATATAGTGAACAATCCAGGGCAGCAATGCCTATTGTTACTCTACACCAAGAGAACTTTTATGTTCTCACAGACTTTGTCAATGAATCTGCAGCATTCTTCAAAGTGTCAACGTTTTCCAGCAACACCTTCTTTTCCTCAACCATGTCTCTCACAAAGTGATAGTGAACATCAATATGCTTTGTCTTCGAATGATAAGTTGGGTTCTTTGCCAGGAATATTGCACTCTGACTGTCACAGTCTAATCTCACTGCTTG
>ML804361.1:17898-44549 GCA_009831015.1 Picea engelmannii | reverse complement strand
TATATCGAATTTCACCATTCGCCATACAATATATACAATGTTTTTAGGTATTCCGTAGATACCAAAACCCTAATCCCTTAATCCGGGATTAATTTACAAATCAGCTAAAAATAGCAAAAACCGCCCAAAAAAAAAAAATCGGGGCGTTGCCCCGAACGCTGCGCGTAACTAGGGGGGGGCATACCTGCCCCCCCCTGGGACCCCCCTAGGAAAGCGCCCGGTGCACACGGCTGAGCCCTAGGTGAAGGGATCGTCAGACGCAGTCGTCGTATCTGACGCACCCACACACACACATGCAAAGAATATAACACACACCCAACACTCCCTTGGGCCCAACCTCCCTAAAGAGAAAGAACCTCCCCATCGTGGTGACATTGGGTGGGATAGGTTCCTGTTACACCAGTTTGGCCTTCTACTTCATAGCCACTTGACCTAGCTACAAACTGTGCGATAACATTTTGGCGTCGTTGTCGGGGAACACTTAGTCAAATCTCTTCAAACGACAAACCTTTTCGGTAAGCCTTGCCTCAGAGCCTTATCTTACAAGCTTACCTGGTGACTCCACTAGGGTGTTTTCCCTTATCCTTTGATAGTTTCAGGCAAATTATCTGGCAACTCCACTAATATTTATCAGGGTGCCACCTTACAATCTATGATATTTCCAAGTTATGGGATCATGGCACACTGGGAACAAATGTATCCAAGTATTGATTTCATAAGTTTTCAAGGATACCCAAATTACTTTGATACAAAATGGCTAAACAACTCTCCAACATTTTTGGGGCTCCCAACTCCTCACATCATAAATTTTTTGGAGTACTTGAGTGAGATAAAGTTGGGAGGGGAGGATGCTCTTATAAAATTGTTCTTACTCACTCTGCCATCCTACTTACAAGATCATTTTAAGAGTTGTTGCAAGGACATGGGTATATCATCTTTCATACACCTCATCATTAGGTTTATAGACCTTACTAAGCCACATTGCCAAACGTATGAAGATGTCCTTCAAAACCTCATGGTAGCCTTAGATGACAAAGGATTCACGACTGAGATTGTAGAAGATCTCAGGGGGGCATATCATCATCAATACCAAGAATCCTCTGATATAAAAGACAAGGTTTATGAAAACCATTATCAACCCCTTGAAGAGGAGCAAGACCTCTCCCATAATCCAAGAGAATGCAGTGAAGATGTAACTAGAAAGGCGGATTATGAGGATGAAGCACCAATAACTGCTCTTCCATCCAACAAAGCTCTCCAAGATCCTATTCCATCTTCACAAGATGAAGATAATGAGGTAAGTCATTTTCCTTTCCATTTTTTTGATGATACCTTGTTCTATGACTCAAAGAGTGAAGAGGAAATGGAACCCTTGGACAAACTTGATCCTCTATGTCTCAAGACTAAAGATGTGGAGGCGGATCTTCCACTTGATAAAGTTATCTGAACACTTGAAGCTCCTGCAGAGGAAGGATTAAACAAGGCGAGTTATTTCAAAACTTTCAGTGATTATTTATTTTATGATATAAAGAGCAAAGAAGTATCGGATGTTTTAATCCCTTCATGTTATGATGAAGATACTGACTTTGTTGATAATTTTGATGAATTCATACATGTCGGGAAACATGGATGGGATATGATTAGATATGATGACAATCCAATGTATGACATTGATGGTCCTTTCCAAAGGTTGTCTTTGCATTTATCACATGAAGTTACTAATAATTTTGACATCTGGCAACAAGAACCTGACCTTATTTAGACACCCAAGGATGACCTAATGCTATGCTCTCTAATTAATTTTCGGTCATACCTTAAGAACTTTGATGAATATCCATATGAGCACTTAGATTTATCCTATGAAGAAAGTTATCAACCAACGTTATGCTTAGATGTTGATAAAAATGAGGAACTTACTTCCCTGAAGCAGGATACTTGTGATAAGATTTTCCACCCCCCTTTGATCACTTTGCCTCGCTATGTTACTAAAGGTGTGGTTTGGAAACATGTCCCTTATCCCAAGTCTCCTGCAAGGCAAAACCTCATTATGGATTTTAGGGGAAAGTTGAGTGCCTCAAGAAGAAGCCTATTATCACAGTTTTCCAACCTCCCCTTTAGGAATGGTCAGTCATCCTTTCAGTTTTTGCTAATCCCTCCTCGAGCCTCAAATTGTGAAGATGTCCAAGGTAGCGAGCTTTCATATTCCTCGAGTCAGTCTCATGAACCTTTGACTTTTCACAATCCATTCCTGAGATGGATTGAGCACTCTCCTGAGAGCATGCATTGGGATAACTTCTTCCCTCCCACCCGCCTCCATGAGTTAGACTTTGAGATTTCCGACAATATGATGCATGTTCTAACCCATGTTATTTTTGTGCTTGACTTATCACTATTTTGGTTTATGATGAAGCACAAAGGTAGGTACCGTGGGACGTTGTTGGATTGGCTTCATTGGTTGTTTGACTACACCAACATCCAGCCAACAGGTAAGTACAGGTAAGTACTTCACTTTATATTTGCATTTATGATTGCTTTATATATGTTGGGGTGGCATTACCGCCCCATTTTTGTTACTGATGCCTCTATCCAGTTTGAGAAGGTCTGTAGGTTATGACAGAGATGTTGAGGTTCTCATGCACTCTACGGTGAGCACATGTCCCCGAGTTGGAGCCAGATGTTATCCCCGATTTCTAGGGATAACCAGGAGATCATGTCTTGAGGCCCACAGGTCCTAGACGTGGAGTATCGAGAGCAGGATTGACCTGAGCATGGCCCTGGAGGGCCCATCCTTTTCTTCTTTCATCGGACTTGTCTTGTCAGCAGCAGCAACATCCATCACCATCGGCTTGGTCTTGTATCGGAGAAGGCTCTTGCTCCATGAGGTAATTGGTCCAGATATCATGGTATGTGTCACTTTTGATCATTATAACCTTTGGATATATGCATATGAATCCTTTTATCTCTGACGACTACTTGGATCTTACATTAACCCACTTGACCATGGTTGGGGAGATTGACAGGGTGTCCTACCAAGCCTGTACCCATGGGTTTTGGTTTGCCACCTGGGGGATTTATGAAGAGCCATCATCCGCTCCCATCATACTACCACTTTTTCATCTTATCTCATATTCATTTATCCCATTCCCCTTGTCCGGGCATTGGATTGACCTGTTTGTAGGGTTGCACCTTATCTTGTGGGAAGAAGGGGCTAAAGGCCCATAATGTAAAAGCAGCTAGTAAAAGATAAAAGCCTAGAAATAAATCTCGAAATGCCTCGCCCAGGGATCCCCGAGAAGGCAATAAAAATCCTCTCAGCAAGAAACAAGAGGGACCCAGAAAATAATAAACAAGACCTAGCCAAGAGGATAGGGGGTCTCATCACGAACTAGCCTATTAGGTTCATCGGTACCTAATAGTATGATATTGCCATTATCTGGTTACCACGCCAGGGCAGTGACCTTTGGTTGCATGGCCAAGGGAAAGGGGGTCTCATCACGAGCCAACCTTATCATCTCTGTGAAAGTACTTGTGGGTAATATTGTCAGCTCTGGTCAACACCCCAAGGCAGTGTCCTCTGGTTAGCCCTTGAATAAAAAGAAAAAAGAAGAAGAAAAAGCAAATAAAGAAAAGAATAAAGGCAAGAAAGGGCTTGGAAAAAATTGCATCCATGATAGGTACAACTCGCCTTCTACAAAGGCACCCACAGGTAATATCATGCATCCTTGGCTCTCACTCTACCTGTATGTCTAGACATCCCTTAGCCACATCACCTCATTTACATGGCTTGGATGAAACCCCTTGGAAACTTTCCTTTCCTTATGGATACTAGCCCAATAGGGTGTCTTGTCCTTTTTCTTGAACTTGTATTGTAGGTTTTTGTAATGTCTTTGAGCTATTGAATGATATATCAGGGTTTTTATGCATATGTTTGATAATATTAATGATGAAATGTGATTAACATTGCTATGATCCCTATGACTAATGAGCCCATGGAGGGCGTAGTTTTTGATGTGCAGGACCATGCTCGACGGACAGGTACCATTTGGACTGGTACACATGGGGAGATGATTAGTTCGGACCTCCATGGGGCTAAAGAGCCCATCATATGGTTGTTGAGACCCCGTCAGAGGGGCAGAGATAGGACAATGTTTGACCGAGGTCTTACACCAGAGAAGAAGAGGATGTTTCACCATAGGTACTTTAGCAGAGCTCGGCCTAGGGGGAATGACCCCTTTTCACGTTGGCCTTGGAAGGCTCAAAGCATCCCCATCCTTACCATGATGTCATCCAACTTCATGTTCATTCTTGGAGGCAAACTGGGCAGCAGTGGCATGTTTAAGAGGCCCCTGGGGGGTCAACGTTTTGCTCCTGGATGCCTCATCTGCCCTAAAAGGGGCTAGCACCTCCCTTGAAGGGGATTTTACCTTTATTACAGCTCAGTTAGGATTTTAATTTGACATTTTAATGTAAAAACAATATTATTTTGGTTTAAAGCCTTGTCAGCTATTTTTTATGACCTAAAATTAATTAAAGGTCATTGATACAGTATATATTGAAGAGTTTTATCCTCATTTTGACATAACACATCACTCACTCTCCTAGTGAGGTTTGATTTTTGTGCCCTATTAGGGTTATTGGCTGATTTGAGGAAGGCGCACTTGTTTGAGGAGGAGATTTTTGGAAATTTATGGTGTTTTTCTTGAAGGAAGGCTTACAACTAGGGTTTGCATGCTATTTTCTTGATGATTTGTAAGTATTTTTCTGCAAAACTTCTTGATTGAATGGTTGTAGTTTAATTTCTTGCATTTATTTATAAATATTGCTAAATCAAAACCCTAGGGGACAAACACACAAGTAGGTCGTTGTCTCATGTCCCCTGATAGAAAAACCTTTTAGTCATTGAAGAAGAAGAAGAGAGCCTATCCATTGCTACACTCTTTCTTTCTTCTTCCCTTAAGCTAGCCGTACCTTTAAATTTCAAGAGGAAGAGGACGTCCCAGGCCTAGGTTATCTACACCTGGGGCCGTTTTTCTTTTAGGGTTTGATGAAAGAGCCTTGCCTTTGCAACACTCTCCCTCTTTAAACTCTCTTGTCTTGATTTTACTTGTCTTTGAGCTAGCTGATTGCCGGGAAGGAGGAGAGAGCACGAGGCCTTTCTTAAGCAACACCGAAGTGAGCCTCTCTCCCCTAGGGTTCTGTCTTTAAGGCCCTGCTATTGCAACACCTTGAAACCTTTCCCTCTTGTCCTTTGAATCTCATCCCCTTCAACTTGTGTGTCCTTCACCTTTTGACTCCATAACCCTAGGCATTGATCTTTAGCCTCCAACGTTGAAGTGAAAGTGATTGAAACAACTCTCAAACTCTTATAAATTGAAACCCTAACTAACTACTAACCCTGAAAAAGCTGACGTCACACTTGGTTATTTCATCTTGACACAACATTTTTTATATATTAAGCAATTGTATGGTGTTTTAAGCATTTATTGAGTGAGGGATTGATTGGATACATTGATTGCTATAACATCTTGATATTTATTGGTGAAAGTAACATTATTTCATTGTTATATCAACAAACATTGACTTCGTCAATATTTATTGTTGCAATTGCTTATATATTGATATCAGATAGTCTATTGAAGTACTAACCCATTGAATCATAGCTTGCATATATATATATATATATATATATATATATATATTGGTTTGCTTTGTTCCGGGCAGGTGTTCTTCTTTGGGCCTACACTTCATTATTGGTTGTTTAGCGGGACTATCTGTTTTGGTGGTGACCTGTGAAGGGGGAACTTTACTTTGACTATTAAACCTTTGCCTCTTCAAAACTCCACGTTACCGGGGATGTATCCCTTGGGCCCAACCTCCCTAAAGAGAAATAACCTCCCCATCGTGGTGACATTGGGTGGGATAGGTTCCTGTTACACCAGTTTGGCCTTCTACTTCATAGCCACTTGACCTAGCTACAAATTGTGTGATAACAGGCGCGAACAAGGGGCGCAGTACAGCGAATCCACATGTTCAAAAATTCGTTCTGAAATAGACGATATGAGATATGAAATAAGAGATAACATGAAACACAGATGCAGAGAAAGAAACACAATAAATCCAACTATCACAACTAGAATCTTTACATCAAAACACAGGACCTTTGCATTTAGTTTCAGTCAAAAAACACTCAGACTTCTTACAATAGCATTTGTTTCTTAAAATTGCCAACAAACCTTGTTTACATAAAAATGATCCCCTTATATAGAAAGATAATGTCACCCTTGGTTGTTAGGGTCGAGCTACTCTCTCCTGGAATCATGGGTCTGTTTTCTTTGAAAGAGAACGATAACTTCAACGGATTCACTAAAAATAGAAAACCCGACTTTGCCAAAGCATAATCGTAACCGAAATATTCTTTACAGTCATTGAACATGATCCAAATTTTACCATATGGTTTTGATGAGCCATCATTTGCACTGCTAGACCCTCTGTCATCTTTGCACAGCATGTCTGCTACGCAACAGTAACCTACAGCAAAAATGCAGCAAAATGCGCAACAAACTAGTAAAATAGGCGTTAAATATGACATCATATCTCACTAATAAAAATTATTTTTAGAAACTAAGAGATTTTTTTGTATTTAATCTCATTATAAAGAAAAACCTCTCTCAGTTTCTTGAAATTCATCTCCAGCTGGACGGAATACGTGTCGCAAAAACATGTTTCAAATAGGAAATCATGAAAGCTGAAAAATAGGGCTCAAAGATTCATTCGAATCTCCCAATCCGTGACACATTTTGAAAATCGGAGAGAGGTTTTTATTACATCTCTTTTCCTCGACAAAAATCTCTCGGGGATTTTCAAAATTCCTCTCCAGTTGGACATAAATTCATTTTGAAGTTAACCACTAAACTAGTAATTTGTCCAGTGCAACCTGTAGCAATTGTGCAGGAAAATCCTCTGCGCAAAAGGATCCTATGAGCGACAGTATCCCACTGCGCGACGAAATCCACTGCGCAAAATCATCTTATGCGCGACAGCATCCCACTGTGTGACGAAAACCACTGCGTGAAAGCATCCTATGCGCGATAGCATCCCACTATGCGACGAAATCCACTGCGCGATGAAATTTAATGCGCAACAAAATCCTTTGCGCGGTAAAGCGCTCTGCGCAGCGCGTAGAAAATTTTGCAGCGAACAATTGCAAATGGAAATGGAAATAATAAATAAAAACCTTCCTTTTGAAACTGACCCTTGGAGATGTTAGATGATGCCAGGCATAAAAACAATATGGGTGCTAACATGCATGACTTTGCAAATTGTTGACAAACCTATAACCTTAGCTATCAAAATCATGGTGCTAACAGATGGCTCCAACGAGGATGCTATCCTCCCTGTGAGGTAGCAAATACAGTAGACCAGGTGCCAATCCATTGGGCTTTTCCCAAACTCAAATTTCCAACTGTAACTTGTAACCTGCATCCGCTGAAAACCAAAAACTACATATGCTCCAAACTGAAATCTGAAACTAAGTTGAAAATAAAAACTCCACATTGCTAAAAGAAATGTTCATAGTACCGAGCTTATTCGCACTCCTACCTACCCTAACTGCTAAAAAAAATGTCGATCAAGTGAAATCAAAATGCCAATGCAACCATGCAAGCACTTTATCCACTTTTTGCTTTCTTTGCACATGCCTTCTCCAAAGCCTGTTTACTGATAAGTCATTCAAAAAATTTATCTATAAATTCAAATCTCAAAAATCAAAAACATTTAGAATATTTTCCGCCTCCAACAAAACTGCAAATGGATCCTCCAAAACATGCATAAAACAACAATCATGTTTCACCCCTTCCATTGCATCCTTGTTTTCATGTAATTCAACCTATTGATTACCACAAAAAGACTGAAAAATATGTTGAGACTGCTGAGAATAACAATCTTCTGAATCAGAAGAAAATGCTAGCTGAAATGAAACCCCTAGTGGAAAGCAATCCATATCTAACATTGATGTTGATTGACCATCATATTTATTTCCAAGCTGATAGTTAATCACAGGCTACAAATCTGAACTGAAATACCCTTCCATGTAATCAGCAACAGGGTCATTAAAGGTATGAAAATGTTTTTGGTCCTCTTCACTGATAACAATTTGCTCATGTAGAACAATGTCACTATGAATGCAGTCATACTTCATTGCTTCCTTTGTTATCTAGTGATTTTCTTTTAACAATTCAAAGGAAGAAAAGCATAATGGAAGATAACTTTCATTGGCAAGTCCATCGCTTTCTTCACATCCAACATCATGCCTGGAGGATTTCTTATTTGAAACATTATAAATATTTTGCTTCAGCAATTTGAAAGATGGAAAACACAATGGCAAAGTTATTTCCTCTAATTCTAAACTTTCTTCATTTTCTTCACTGTTGTCATATGCACATTTGCCAATTTCTTTGGGTTGCTGAAAACTATCATTTTCAGATTCGAAAAGTGCAACTGCTTGTTCTAAGGAGTCGACCTCATAAGAATCATTGTACCCATCATACCTTGGTTCACCAAAAACCTCTGTAATGTCATCAAACATGAAAATTGAGGCAGCGACTTGTTCTTCTGCAAGCTTATCTGCAAATTCACATTCATGGCCATCCACAAATGTATACATAAAACAGTCAGTTTCTAGCTCATGATGGCATGGATCTAAATTTAAATCAATATCAAAGCAATTCGGGAGAGTAGCGTGTTCTTCAAGATGATCATCATTCTTTGCAAACACATCCTCATGACATCCTTCAGTAAAACTTATGACACAATCAACCTCCTTCATATTATGCACAGTCTCTGGTTCCTCAGCTTTCAATTTCTCATCGAAAATCTGATTTTGCAACTCCTTACATGCTTGAATGTTGTCTACAGCTTCCTGGACATTGTTGAACATCTATTGCAAAGACATAGACTCCCTCTCCGTCAGAAGAAAAGATAAGTCTGATTGAAAGGTTGTTACATAATGGAGCATGGCAGCAGTTTCGGGAGGTTGGACTTCTTTAGGCAATTTATAATAAAGACTAGCAAACCTCCTACTGAAATTTGAGATGGTTTCATCTTTCATTCTTCTCATGGCATAAAACTCTGAAAGGAGTAGATTCCATGACTTTCTCTCACCCCAAAATCTACAGAAACCTTCCCTCAATTCATCCCACGAGCTAATCGACTGAGGATGCAAATTTTTGAACCATGCTTTGGCATCTCCTTGTAAAGACTGAGAAAAGGCCCTCATAGACACATCATCATGTTAAATCTCAAAAAGATATATAAAATGCTCAAATATTTGAATATGTTTTTCAGCTGAATGTCCATCGAGCTCTCCATCGAACCTAGGAAGGTACTTATAATGTTTCAGAGGAAAGTCATGAAGGATGGAAGGTAATTTAAGAGGATTGTATCTTTCTTGAATCTTGGAGGGTACGGGATTAAGAACAAAAGGTACAAGCTCAGCTTTGGTTTCATTAAGCTCACAAGAATGATCTTGAACATCATATGGCTCAGAGGAAGGAGCTTGGTGAATATCAATTATACAAGAAGGAGGTATACCTACAGTTTGCAATGAAGGGTATACAAGGGTAGATCTCTCGGATTCATTTGAACGCAGTAAGTGAAGAAATATTCTTTTGAAAAAATCGGGAAAGGACAAGAAGATATTGATAACACAGAAAATTACTTCTTGAACTAAACTTAAGCTCGAGTACCTTATTTTCCCATACTGCTCTTCCATATTTGTATCAACGGGTCTCATTCTCCAGTGGAGTCTTTGAATCACATTTGAAGCTTGATTGGAGTCGCCATGGAAACTTTAGCTCTGGATTCTTCTGCCAGTGGAATCACCTTCAACTGATTTTCTGATGTGTGGAGTCGCTAGAGCATAAATACAGCCAATATGTGCCTAAGTGTCTGTTGCTCTCAGACCTTAGAACTAAAACAATGTCCTTCTTCCCAGGGAAAATTTTCAAATTTGTCCCCGGCAACGACGCCAGAATGTTAGCACTCCATAAATCTGTTCGGTTGATAAACAGACAACGAAGGTAACTTTTTCAACCAACTTTGAGACCCGAAACCAGATTTTCGTATCTAGAGAGGGATCTCTCAGAAATGGCGCGGTCTTCGCGTAGGATATTGGTTTGCAAACAATGGCTAGATTTAACACCGATGATAAAATGTTTATGGTTATATTGGTGCAGAAAAGTAAAACTCGATCTATGGAGTCGGTCTGAGGAAGAGACGAAACAAATGACTCAGTGACTAGATTCAAGACGGAAAGGCTAGGTGAGCAATAGCCTTCAGTGTAAACTGTAAAGTGTGGTGGGAGAAAAAACATAGGAAACAACTCAAGAGCGTTGTTGTGGATGAATTCGGAGTTATCTTGAGAGGAAAACATTTTGTCTAAGTGGCGCAAACAAGGGGCGCAGTACAACGAATCCGCAGGTTCGAAATTTCGTTCTGAAATAGATGATATGAAATATGAAATAGGAGATAACAGGAAACACATACGCAGAGAAAGAAACATATTACATCAACCTATCAGAACTATAATCTTTACATCAAAACACAGGACCTTTGCATTTAGTTTCAGTCAAAAAAACACTCAGACTTCTTACAATAGCATTTGTTATTTAAAATTGCCAACCAACCATGTTTACATAAAAAATGATCCCCTTATATAGAAAGCTAATTATGTCACCCTTGGCTGTTAGGGTCAAGCTACTCTCTCCTAGAATCATGGATCCGTTTTATTTGAAAGAGAACAACAACTTCAACGGATTCACTAAAAATAGAATACTCGACTTTGCCAAATCATAATCGTAACCGAAATATTATTTACAATCATTGATCATGATCCAAATCCGACCATATGGTTGTGATGAGCCATCATTTTCACTGTTGGTCACTCTGTCATCTCTACACAGCATGTCTGCTACGCAACAATAACCTACAACAAAAATGCAGCAGAATGTGCATCAAACTGGTAAAATAGGCGTTAAATATGACATCGTATCTCACTGATAAAAAAATTATTTTTAGAAACTGAGAGAGGTTTTTGTATTTAATCTCATTATAAAGAAAAACCTCTCTCGGTTTCTTGAAATTCATCTCCATCTGGCCGGAATATGTGTCTCAAAAACATGTCTCAAATAGGAAATCATGAAAGCTGAAAAATAGGGCTCAAAGATTCGTTCTAATCTCCCAATCCGCGACACATTTTGCAAATTGGAGAGAGGTTTTTATTATGTGTCTTGTCCTCAACAAAAACCTCTCAGTGATTTTCAAAATTCCTCTCCAATTGGTCAAAAATTGATTTTGAAGTTAACCACTAAACCAGTAATTTGCGCAGCGCGACCTATAGCATGTGCGCAAGAAAATCCTCTGCGTGAAAGCATCCTATGCACGACAACATCCCACTACGCGACGAATTCCACTGCGTGAAATCATCCTATGCGCGACAACATCCCACTGTGCGACAAAAACCACTGCGTGAAAGCATCCTATGCGCAACAACATCCCACTGCGCGACGAAATCCATTGCGCGGTAACATCCTATGCGCGATGAAGTCCAGTGCGCAACAGAATCCTTTGCACGGTAAAGCGCTCTGCGCAATTCGCAGCAAATTTTTCATCGTAGAGTTGCAAATGGAAATGGAAATAATAAATAAAAACCTTCCTTTTGAAACTAACCCTTGGAGATGTTAGATGATGCCAGGCATAAAAACAATATGGGTGCTAACATGCATGACTTTGCAAATTGTTGACAAACCTATAACCTTAGCTATCTAAATCATGGTGCTAACAGGTCGTAGCCCATGTGGTTGGGATATTCTACTAGGTTGTTGCCCATTAACCCTTGGGTTGTATCCCATGTGGTTGGGACATTATGGGTCATAGCCCATCGTTCTTTAGTGGGTTGTAGCCCCTGGAAGAGTAGGACATGTGCACATTGGTTGTAGCCATGTGTGACATGATGGTGGAGACCTCTCATTGTGACATCAAGAGAAAGAAGAAGTCCCAATATTAGCGCAGAAGACAAAAGGTTCAATTCGGCCCCTGCTAGAGACACCACTTAGAAGTGACAGTTCACACCTTGGACATGTATATATGAGAGAGATATCTCTCATTTGTAGAGCATCACTTGGACATGTTTCTCTCTTGTGTATTTCTTTATATTGGACTAGTGCGTTATCTTTGGATTTGTAACGCTACTCTTATTTTGCTCTTGTATCTTCCCTTGGACAAATATTCTAGTAAAAGGTTGTTGGGTTTTCTTCCCTTGTGCAAAAGGGTTTCCCGGGATAAATTCTTGTGTATCTTGTGCATGGTTTTCTTCTTGTGATCCTCGTTATATACTACAGTTATTTTATATAGTTTATGCTTCAGTTATGCTTCTGCTAATATGAAATGGTGAACAAAGTTAATAAAGTTGAACATGCTTAAAATTCAACAATTCTGGGAGTTATAGCAGGTCATCGTATTCAAGCATTACAAAGGATTCAAGGTCCAAGGTTTGGAATCTCAACTAGGTATATCACCTTCACAAACTCTTTCTTTGCAAAATCTATATTTTCCAGGGTTTGGTTGTCAATGGGTAAAGGTAGCTCGATAGAGTTCCATTCAATCTGCTATTACAATGAGCGGTTGGAACGGACGAGAATTTGCTTTTATTCTCGTATTTAACTTGTTATGCGCTTAGTTTGCGATCACAATGCTTGCCAACATTCTTCGTTATGTCGGACCTCCACAAAAACAACAAATCTACTAGCGAAACAAAATGCACAAAACTGCTCCCACTTAAGACATTTCAAGATATTTAAAAGCCTCTATCATGCACAAGAAAGTGTTGCTATCTATTGGTAAAATCCTAAAATTTTCCCCAAATGTAACCTAAAATATTCCATTTTCCATTTTTCTAGAGAATTTAATCGAGCGCAAGTATCTCCCCACACAAATTATTGGAAATTAACATTATATTTCGAATCTTCTAAGTTTTAAACATCTTCACGGGCACATTTAAAAGATTTAGAATAGTCATTATTATCCCCTATCTTGGGGATAACTAAGGAGATCATGTCTCGAGGCCCACGGCTCCTAGACATGGAGTGTCAAGAGCCAGATGACTTGAGCACGGCCCTGCAAGGCCCCTCTTTTCTTCAGTTCAACCTATCTATCAGCAACAATATCCATCCCACCAACTTGGTCCTGAAGTAGCAATAAGTCTTGCTCCATGAGGTAATGAGTCTGGGTATCATGGTATGTGTCACTTCGATTATTGAAGCACTTGAATATGTTGCATTGAATTCTTCTTCATTTCATGATGTTTGCTTGGAAATTATGCTCTTTAACTTGTTCATACCCGAAAGGGTGACATGATGCCCTATTAAGTTGATCTCCCTTTAGAATGGGTTTCCACTGGGTGGGTCTATGAAAGGTCATCGTCCATTCCCTCCATACTTACCAATTTCCATCCTTACTCCTCTCATTTTCCCCTACCTTTGTTCGGGCATTGGGTTTGATACACTAGGAAGGGTTGTACCTTGCCTTGTGTGAAGAAGGGGCTAAAGGCCCAGAGGGTAAATTTAGCTGGCAAGAGTTAAAATCCAAAATGAAGCCTTTGAGATGCTTCGCCCAGGGATTCTCGAGAAAGCAGTAAAAGGCTTCTCAATAAGAAAAGGGAACCCGTAAGATAAATAAACACTTAAGGTATTAGTTGGAGGATGGGAGGTCTCATCATGAGGCAACCTATTATGACCATGGGTATGTAGCGGTATGACACTACCATCTATCCGGTCACCGAACCAGGGTAGTGGCTCTTGGTGGCATAGCCAAAAGAAAGGGGGTCTCATAACGAGCCAACCTTCTCATCTCCATGAAATGCTTGTGGGTAACTTTGTCACCTCTGGTCACCAAGCCAGAACAATGTCCCTCAATTCTTCCCTTGAAGCATAAAAGAAAGAGATAAAAAGAAATAAAGCTAAGAATAAAAGGCATTGAATGGGCTAGGAAAGAATGGCATCTATGACAAGGTGCATATCGCCCTCTACAGAGGAACCCATGGGTACTATTTGCATTTCCTTGTTATCATTGCACCCCATGCCCAAACACTTACCTCATGCCACCTCACACACACTTACATGACCTAGATTGGCTCTCACCTGGGAAACACCCCAAACTTAAGGACGATTAGCCCAATAGGACACCCTAAGACCTTCTCCAAACTTGACTTGTTAAACTGCATAATGTCTTTAAGAATTTGTTTGGGTAAAGGAAGGTTTGATGCACATGTTTGGTAATTTGATTATTATATGTGATTGACATTGTTATGATCCCTGTGAATTACGAACCCCTAGAGGGTGTACTTGTTGTTGTTACAGGGCTTTTTCCAGCGGACAGGTACATATGGGGGAATGATTAGCTCGGACCTCCATGGAGCTGAAATCCCAATAGATGGATGTTGTGACCCCGACTAGGGGAAGAGAAACACCAGAGACTTGAACCAGGAAGAAAGAAGGATGTTTCCCTTGAGACACTCTAACAGACCTAGACCCAGAGGGATCTTTCCCTTCCACCTGGACGTTGACCCTTGAGATCCCATGACGTCATCATTTTGACCCTAGTCTTGATCCAGAGTTGGGGTATGCATTTATGAGGGAAATTATGTGTTGGTTGGCATGTGTGGCATCATACAGGGCCTTTGGAGGCCAAACATTTTGCATGTGGGGCCGAACGTTCCAACCTATTGGCTCAATGTCACCCTAGAAGGGCATGACGTCACCCTTGGAAATGATCTTAGGGTTTAATTACTTTAAATTATGTAAAAATTGGATTTTTGATGTAATTTGGCCAGGTCGGCCTTTTTATGACCTAATTATAATTAAAGGTCATTGAAACTGTATAAATAGAGAGAAATTACTCTCATTTTTTCATCATCACTCATCACACAAGTGGTGTGGTCTGAAATTCGACCCTCTTTAAGGGTTATTGGTTGAACTAATTAGTGTGCAACTTCTTGGAGAAGCAATTTTTGGTGTATTTTGACTATTTCTCATTGTGGAAGATATTCAACTAGGGTTTGGCTTGATTATTCTTAGTGAAGTAAGTAGAAAATATGTAATTTGTTTATGTAATGAATGCTTGTGGTAAATTTTACTTGGTTCATGTTAGGGATTATGAAATTGCTTGTTTAAACACTAGGAGAGAAACATAAGTTACTTCTTTCTCTCTAGGGTTTGCCACACTAGGAAGGGTTGTACCTTGCCTTGTGGGAAGAAGGGGCTAAAGGCCTAGAGGGTAAAAGTAGCTGGCAAGAGTTAAAATCCAAAATGAAACCTTTGAGATGCTTCACCCAGTGATTCTCGAGAAAGCGGTAAAAGGCTTCTCAGTAAGAAAAGGGAACCTGTAAGATAAATATACACTCAAGGTATTAGTTGGAGGATGGGAGGTATCATCATGAGGCGACCTATTATGAACATGGGTATGTATTGGTATGACACTACCATCTATCTGGTCACCGAACCAAGGTAGTGGCTCTTGGTGGCATAGCCAAAAGAAAGGGGGTCTCATTACGAGCTAACCTTCTCATCTCCATGAAATGCTTGTGGGTAACGTTGTCACCTCTGGTCACCAAGCTAGGACAATGTCCCTCAACTCTTCCCTTGAAGCATAAAAGAAAAAGATAAAAAGAAATAAAGCTAAGAATAAAAGGCATTGAATGCGCTGGGAAAGAATGGCATCTATGACAAAGTGCAACTCGCCCTCTACAGAGGCACCCACAAGTAATATTTACATTTCCTTGTTATCATTGCACCCCATGCCACCTCACACACACTTACATGACCTAGATTGGCTCTCACCTGGGAAACACCCCAAACTTAAGGAGGATTAGCCCAATAGGACACCTTGATACCTTCTCCAAACTTGACTTGTTAAACTGCATAGTGTCTTTGAGAATTTGTCTGGGTAAAGAGAGGTTTGATGCACATGTTTGGGTAATTTGATTATTATATTTGATTGACATTGTTATGATCCCTGTGAATTTACGAACCCCTGGAGGACGTACTTGTTGTTTTTGCAGGGCTTTTCCCGGTGGACATGTACATATGTGGGAACTATTAGCTCAGACCTCCATGGAGCTGAAAGCCCAACAGATGGATGTTGTGACCCCGACCAGGGGCATAGAGACACTAGAGACTTGCACTAGGAAGAAGAAGGGTGTTTCCCTTGAGACACTCTAACAGACCTAGACCCAGGAGGATATTTCCCTTCCACCTGGATGTTGACCCTTGAGAACCCATGACGTCATCATTTTGACCCTAGTCGTCATCCAGAGTTGTGGTGTGTGCATTTATGAGGGAAATTATGTGTTGGTTGGCATGTGTGGCATCATACAGGTCCTTTGGAAGCCAAACATTTTACATGTGGGGTTGAGCGTTCCACCCTAGGGGATCAACGTCACCCTAGAAGGGAATGGTGTCACCCTTGGAAATGATCTTAGGGTTTAATTACTTTCAATTATGTAAAAATTAGATTTTTAATGTAATTTGGCCAGGTCAGCCTTTTTATGACCTAATTTTAATTAAAGGTCATTGAAACTGTATAAAAAGAGAGAAATTACTCTCATTTTTTCATCATCACTAATCACACAAGTGGTGTGGTCTGAAATTAGACCCTCTTTAAGGGTTATTGGCTGAACTAATTAGTGCACAACTTCTTGGAGAGGCAATTTTTTGTGTATTTTGGCTATTTCTCATTGTAGAAGATATTCAACTAGGGTTTGGCTTGATTATTCTTAGTGAAGTAAGTAGAAAATATGCAATTTGTTTATGTAATGAATGCTTGTGGTAAATTTTACTTGGTTCATGTTAAAGATTGTGAAATTGCTTGTTTAAACCCTAAGAGAGAAACATAAGTTACTTCTTTCTCTCTATAGTTTTCCACTTGTTTAAATTTCTGAAGTGCACCTTGTTTAAGAAGTAGCTACTAGAGCCCTAAATTGCTAGCTCTCTAGTAGTCTTACTCTACTTGCATATTGCATTATTTTCTTTCAATAGTCTAAGGAAGGAAAAATTCGCTAGGGCCTAAGATCCCTTACTTTCTAGCAAGTTTCTCCCTAGGAATTGGATGCTTGAGGCCTTGGGTAACCAACACCTCCTCCATTCATCCCTTCTCCTTTGACATAGTATTATCATTGCTACTTTGCTCCAACTTTTTTTCGCTGCTATTGTGACTCCATAAACCCTAAAAGGCACTAGTCTATTCATTATAGTGGATGATTTATCAAACAAACATTCAAATCTTTATCCTTGAAGCTTTTACTAACATTTGCTAACCCTAAACTAGACTAAATCCTTAGCTAAGTTGTTGTTGCAAAACTTTGCTACAACCATACTAATTCAATCCAAATTGCCCCATTCACCTACATAACTCACACTTACATCATCCGGAAATCAATTATGACAATTGCCATTCAATCTAGTAGATAAGTGTTGAGTTTGCATGGTGTTTTCTTGCAATTTTGACCACTAGAATCTGTTGTTGTTGCAAAAGGTTGCTACAGCCATCTAACTGCAGCAAATTCTCTGGAAAAGTAACTTATTTTGCTAGCTAGACATTGCCAAACTTGCTTGTGACAAACTTTTATCATTCCGCTAGGTTAAAGCTATTTCTTCTTGTCATTTTCAAGCACTTTCAAGGTATAATTCTTGTCGTTGTTATATAATATTAATTGTTGTTATAAAATATTTCATTACTGCAAATTCATATCAGCTAGCTTACTTCTTTAAGGTTTATGGTCTTAAGAACCACTAACATCATATCTTTGTACTTGCAAGTTGCTATATTTTATTGTTGTCTTGTTATGGGCAAGTACACTCCATTTTACCATTTGCTTCATCCATTAAAGGCCAATAGGACCTTTTGAACTGAGTGACCAGTGAGAGGGGGATTTTCTCGCATCATTGCTTTAGTTATCAGCCCTTTAGGTCACCGAGAACGTCTCCCCTGGGGTAATCTTGATATACTCCTAAACAGAAAGGGGTTTCCTATTAAGGTGACAGTGATAGGTCACCCCATGTTACGCCAATATTGCATGCACTTGCCTTGGTCTTTGGGAAAGTACAGATTGTGCGATAACATTTTGGCGCTGCAGTTGGGGAACACTGAATAAATATTCCTCAACGACACTTTTTTCAGTGAGCCTTTATCCAAATCCTTTACTTCACAAAGCTTACCTCGCGACTCCACTGAGGGTGGTTCCCTCTTTTCCCTTTGATGATCCCTATAAGGATTATCTGGCGACTCCAATAATGACAAAGACAACCATGGCTTCTCTATGGGACCCACGTAATTTTAAACCCTTGTATATGAGTAAAATTATGGGTTACCCTTGACAAATTCCTCCGAGATATAAAAATTGGCTCCCTAGATTCACTGGTAATGATGGGGTTATAGCAGAAGATCACATGGATAACTTTTGGGCTTTCTTTCAACTCCACCCTATCAGTGATGATGCTGAAGATTTGGCGATGAAACTTTTCTATGCCAATCTTCATGGAAATGCTAGGAAATGGTATGACAGTCTCCCTGATGCTAGCATTACATCTATGGACCAATTGGAAGAAACCTTTCTCCAGAAGTGGAATATTAAAATAGAAGATATCCACATACTAATAAAAAGACTCGAGTACATGAAAGAAACTAAGAATGAGACTGTCAAGGAATTCCATACTAGGTTTGATAATTTACTACACCAAATTCCTAGAATCCATCACCCTGAAGACAAGTACATCACTTACCTCTATACCAATGCACTCTTAGTGCATTTAGGGTTTCTCCTCAGTAAAAAAAGGGCCAAGATCAATCCAAGAAGCTTATTTCATGGCTATACAAATCGAGGCAAATATCTCCTTGTTCAAGTGAGAACACCTTTTTACTCCATAAACTGAAGTTGATGACCCCAAAGATACCCCAGATGCTCTTAATCTGGAAAGATTAGTTTCCCTTGAAAACTTTGTTAGTAAATTCCAGGAAAGAAGGGAACAAGTCATCGACCAACAAGAGGTTGAGGAGAAGGATCCTAATGAAGGTTTCCAATCCCATGAGGAAGAGAAAGAATTTACTCATGCTTCTACCGAGGGTAATGTAATATACCATATATAAAAAGTATGCAGAACAGAAATAAAATGCTAGAAATGGCAGAATAACAGCAATATAACCAGAACAATCACCACAATAACACTGAAATGATATAAGAATAACAACAGAAATAACACTTTGATTCTAAGAGCAATGTTCACAGGCCTCTTTGAGGGGGAAACCTCCAGTCGAGCAGAGCTCTATTACAATAATATCCAAGATAAGGTTCTCATACCCTCGACTCCTATTTATACTAAATATGTCTATCAAAAGAAGCATCTAGAGGAAGATCCTTCTAGAAGCGAAAGATTCTATTAGGTCTTCTTACATTCGACTTATTATATTTTATTGCAAGGCCTTATTAATGTTGACCTTTATTACATCCGAATATATTGTTCTACCTATGTGCGGGTTAGGACCGTAAAATGTCCTCCCCCTTAAAAACAACCTTATCCTCAAGGCTTGAGATGTGGAAATTGTTGCAAAATGGTAGTTGGTTCCCAAGTGGAATCTGCAGGAGTTGTATCTTTTCACTGGACTAACACTTCCTTGATGGTTCTCTGATGCAGGCAATGCTCATGCTGGTCCAAAGCTGCTTGTGGTTGTAGCCAAATGGATCTTTCTTCATCTAACTCGAGAAGGTTGGTTTGAATTTGGCACTTGGTTCCAATCACCTTCTTTAAGCATGAAACATGAAAAACAGGATGTAGCTTAGAATGATTGGGCAACACTAAATGATAGGCCACATGTCCCACACGCTTGAGAACTGTATAAGGACCATAAAATTTGGGCGCAAGCTTCTACCAATGCTCGGCCTTGAGGGAATTTTGCTTGTAAGGTTGCAGTCGAAGAAACACTTGATCCCCTTCTGCAAATTGACGTTCAAAGCGACCTTGATCTACTTGTTGCTTCATGTGATTCTATTCCATGACCAAATTCTCTTTGAGGGTGTGAAGAATAGCCTCTCGAACTGTGAGCGTTAGGTCAACCGCCCAGACCTTCGAGACACCAGGTAAGTATGAGAGAATTGAAGGTGGATTTTATCCATATACCGCTTCAAAAGGAGTCATGCGTGTAGCTATATGGTATGAAGTGTTGTACCACCATTCAGCTAGGGGTAACCATTGAGCCCATTGATTTTTCTTTTCCAAGGCAAAACACCTCAAATATGTTTCCAAACACTTGTTGAAAACTTATGTTTGACCATCAGTCTGGGGATGATAAGTTGTGCTAAGATGCAATTGGGTGCCTTGTAGCTTGAACAGTTCTTGCCAAAAATTGTTGGTGAAAGTTGGGTCGCGATCATAACAATAGAATGTGGCATGCCATGAAGCTTGAAGATATGATCCATGAAAAGTTGAGCCACCGTGGATGTGGTAAATGGGTGTTGAAGAGCACAGAAGTGAGCATACTTGGAAAGGCGATCATCAACTACCATGATGAATGATTTATTTCTTGATTTGGGTAAGCCTGTAATAAAATCCATAGAGATATCCCTCCAAATAGCAGGTGGGATTGAAAGCAATTGTAGTGTGCCCAAAGATTTGACTGTTTCTCCCTTGTTGCGTCGACACACATCGCATTCAGCGACAAAATTACGAATGTCTTGTTTCATACCATCCTAGAAAAAAGAGTGTGTGACCCTGTCATAGGTTTTGGTAAACCCAGAGTGCGCCGCTGTGGGTGTAGCATGAAGCTCAGAAAGTACCATGGATTTAAGTTTTGATTGTTTACTTAAATACAAACGACCTTTGTATCGAAGCTCATCACGGAGCCAAGAGTACCCTGCGGAAGCTGGAGCATTGGACTGCAATTGTTGGATCAAATGCAAACTTTTGGGATCGTGTAGCCATTCCTGGCGAATGGCTTGGAGCCAATCTGGTACAATGAAGGAAAGAGAAAAAATGGATCTGTCATCTTCATACTTTCAGGAAGTCTTTGCCTTTATTGTGAATGATCTCATAATCATATCCAAAGAGCTTAGTCACCCATTTTTGTTTCTCCGGGGAGGAAATGCGTTGTTCCAGAAAATACTTGAGGCTTTGATGGTCTGTCTTAATTTGGAAGCGTTGCCCCAATAGATAAGGACGCCACAGATAAACGACATGGAGAATAGCCAACATTTCCTTTTCATAGATTGATTTGCCCAGATTTCTTTCAGACAGTTGCTTGTTGGTAAAGGACAAAGGCCAACCCTCTTGCATAAGGACAACACCAATTCCTTTCCCTGAAGCGTCACATTCCAAGACAAAGGTCTTTGTGAAATCCAGAAGGGCCAGGACTGGAGTGGTGCACATGGCCATCTTCAAGGTTTGAAAAGCTTGAGCAGCTATTGGAGTCCAAGTGAAAGAGTTATTTTTTAGGAGTGCAGTGAGAGGTGCTGCAATCTTTCCATAATTTTTAACAAACTTGCGATAATAACTTGTTAAGCCCAGAAATCCATGCAAGCTTTTGAGAGTCTTTGGGTGAGGCAAGTCTTGCATAGCTTTAATCTTTTTAAGATCCACCCTGACATCGTCATTGCCAACCAGATGACCCAAGTACTTGACTTCTGAGGTGCCAAAAGCACATTTAGACTGTTTCAGGAAAAGTTGGTGTTGAGAGAGTAGATGGAGAAATCGATCCACATGAGCAAGATGGTTTGTCCAGGTTTTTCTATAGATGAGGATATAATCAAAGAAAACTAAGACAAAATGACGGAGAAAAGGACAGAAGACATGATTCATGAGGCTTTGGAAGGTGGAGGGGGCATTACACAAGCCAAAGGGCATGACCAAAAACTCATAGTGGTCCTCATGAGTTCTAAAGGCAGTCTTGGGAATGTCTGCCTCTTTCATACATATATGGTGGTAGCCAGAACGAAGATCAAGTTTAGTAAAGAAATGGGCGACACTCAATTCATCCAAGAGGTCATCAATGACGGGAATGGGAAATTTGTCTTTAATGGTAAGTTTGTTGAGGGCACGAAAGTCAGGACACATTCGCCAAGAACCTTCTTTCTTCAGGACCATGACCACAGGAGAAGAGTAGGGGCTCGTACTAGGGCGGATAACGCCTGCGTTAAGGAGTTCCTCGACCATTTTCTCAATTTCATTTTTTGGGGAAAAGGGGTGACGATACGGACGGATATTGGGAGGAAGGCTTCCTGGTACAAGGGGAATGGAATGATCATGAACACCACGGGAAGGAGGGAGTCCCTGGGGAGTGGAGAAGACCACTTGATGTTTAGAAATGATGGATTGGAGGTCTTGCGGCACCGAGGGTGTCTTTGTTGCTTGTATGGCATGGAGTTGGGCAATAACACCAGAATGACCTTTCTTGAGCATATTTTCCATGCGATGGGAACTAATGATCTCAGGTGATCTGACAGTGATGCCTTGGAACTTATATTGTTGGCCCTCATGGTTGAATTGCATGGTTAATTCCTTAAAATCCATGAGAATGGGACCGAAATTCCTTAGCCAGTATGCACCCAACACAATGTCACAAGCGCCCATGTCGATAGCAAACATATGAGATTTCAAGTGGTAGTCACCAATTTGGAGATGCACATTTTCACAATGCCCTCCACATTTCATGGAACCACCATTGGCGATCATGATTTGGAAATTATTGACTGCATGGATGTAGCAATGAGTTTCTTGGGCAATGCGGCAATGAATAAAATTATGGGTGCTTCCACTATGAACGAGAATGATGACCTTCCTATGCTTGATGTAACCGATTAGCTTGAGGGTTTGAGGAGCAAAGAATCTAGTGAGAGCATTTAGGGAAATGACTGGTTCTACTTCGGGAGGGTCTGAGGGAGGGGTTATGTTAGTGGTTTCAGGTGACTCAGACACAAGGGGGGTTTCAACATCCTCTTCCGAAATATCCTCCGGGATGGCCATAAAAAGCTTTTGTTCCTTACACTTGTGGCCCAGGAAATATTTTTCATCACAATTATAACAAAGGCCTTTGAGTTGACGTTCATCCATTTCATCCCTGGTCATTTTTAGGATCTTTAGTGGAGCGAAGGGAGTAGTGGGATTTACTGGTTTAGTGTGAGGGATAAAGGTGGGTTTCCGGTTTTGAGAAGATACAACCTATTGTGCTTCTTTAGCTCTTTTAGTAGCCTCGACCCAACTTTGAGGCCGAGCCATGAGGACATGGGCCCGAATATCATCCTTGAGGTCACTGATAAAACACTCTCTAAAAAAAGCATCAGACATGCCCTCTGTCCGAAAAGCCAGGCGTTCAAAAGCATCTATAAAGTCTTCTACTGTGCCGGATTGTTTCAACTTTGTCAAACGACCCAAATGGTTGGTGTTAGTGTCAAAGCATTCATAAATCTCTGCCACAAAGTGTGTCCAAGCAATATACCCTTGACGGGAAGTTTTTCTCCATTGCCACCATTGCCAACGTTCTTGATCTAGATGGAGAACACCATACCGGAGTTTGGCCAAGTCATATGTAATGTCGTATAAAGAGAAATAATGTTCCATTTGGGTTACCCAACTAGTGGGATCCGAGCCATCAAATTTGGTCACATCCACCCGCGGAAGGCGTAGGTCATGTTGAAAGTGATGGTGCTGAAAGTTATGGGAATGAGAGGAATTTTCAGCTTCAGTATGTGGAGGTGGGTCAGATAAAGGGTTATCTATAGGGATATGCAGCTTGGTGTAGAGCGTCGAAATGACAGATTCAAGCTGGGTAGTCAGGTCTTGTTTGATTTCCTCCATTGAGGATTGCATGGTTGTATTAATGGCGGCAGCATTGGCACTTAGTTGTTTCACTTCTTATTGGGTCTTGGTGAAATTAGATTGCAAGGTATTGAAGCGAGCTTCCAAGTCTTGGCTACGGGTATGGGTCATGATGACGAGGGAACCGAAATGGGGCGGGTGGGGTCAAAAATTTTACTGAAAAATTATATGTATGAATGTGATAAGGGCGAAGAGATGAATCCAATGGAATAGGTCTCAAATAATGGTGCAAAATTTTCTAGACTCATTTTTTTTTACACTTGCGGAGTTATACTCCGGTCTGAAGAATACTGCAGTGATGAAATGTCCAAATGCTTAACCAGGAAGAAAGGGTTAGATATTCAAGGGTTCTACAGACAAGGGTTTTCCCTGTGCTATAGCTCTCTGATATATGTGCGGGGTCCAACAATAGTACTCGGCCCAATATCTCAGGGAACTAACTAAGGAGGCTAGACCGTGCCCTTAGTCGTACTACCCGACTACCCAGGTACTAGAGAGTATCTTCCCAAGTGTTGTTCTTGGTGGCACTATAGCAGTCAAGTGGCCGATCAGTTTATCTAAAGAGGGCTTCAGGTAATCTAGGTCGATCCGTACACATGTGTTGTTTGATGTGCTACCACTCGAAGGGGTACCAACAGGGGTTACAAGGGTGGCCAACATATGTGCGCTTAAGTACCACTTGTATTTCCTACATGTATGAATCCCTCAACCGCAGGTTTATGCACGTAACGACAGATCTTTGTGGCTTAAAGATGTTGGCATACGTCTCTACCCTGAAAAAAAATAAAATTAAACCACAATTTATGCCAAGGAAAGTGCTCTGATACCACTTGTAATATACTAGATATAAAAAGTATGCAGAACATAAATAAAATGCTAGAAATGGAAGAATATACAACAATATAACCAGAACAATCACCACAATAACACTGAAATGATATAAGAATAACAACAAAAATAACACTTTGATTCTGAGAGCAATGTTCATGGGCCTCTTCGAGGGGGCAACATCCAGTCGAGCAGAGCTCTATTACAATAATATCCAAGCCAGGGTTCTCATACCCTCAACTCCTATTTATACTAAATATGTCTATCAAAAGAAGCATCTAGAGGAAGATCCTTCTAGAAGTGGAAGCTTCTATTAGGTCTTCTTACATTCGACTTATTTTATTTTATTGCAAGGCCTTATTAATGTTGACCTTTATTACATCTAAATATATTGTTCTACCTATGTGCGGGTTAGGACCCTAATAGATAATGAAGACTTGGTTAAAGAGTGAGAGCTTGAAGATATCAAACATGATGATGAAGTATTAATGTGTGGTCCTCCCTCTGATGAAGCCATCCAAGATCCTATTCCTCCTGCACAAATATAAGAGGATGAGGTTAGTCATTTTCCCTTCCAGGTTTTTGATGACACTTTGTTCTATGATTCAGAAGGAGAAGAAGTAAAGGAACCCTCGGAAGAGCTAGGCCCTTCATTTTCTGATGAAGGAGAAAATATGATTAAAGAGACGAGTCTTAGGGATGATGTACTGCACCCTCTTCCATTTGATGAAGTCATCCAAGCCATTGACACTCCTGCACAACAAGAAGTGAATATAGTAAGTTATTTCCCTTTCCAAGATTTTGATGATGCCTTATTTTATGATTTGGAAAGTGAAGAAGTATTAGAGGAGCCCTTGGATGCTTTAAATCCTTCATGTTATGACAAAGGTAGTGACATGGTTGATAATATTGACGAGTTCATACATGTTGGACGACGTAAGTGGGATGTGATTGGTTCAGATGAGGATCCCATTTACGACATTGAGGGTCATTTTCAAATGTTGCCTTCACAACTATCATATGAGGTTACTAATGCTTCTGACATTTGGAAACAAGGAAATGATATAGTTACAAACATCTCCAAGGGTGACCTAGTTCTATTTTCTTGTGATGATTTTCAGTCATACCTTGAATATTTTGATGAGTATTTATTTGAGAACTTGGATTTATTCTATGAAGAAGATTATCAACCATCGTTGTGCTCGGATCTTGATAGAGGTGAGGACATTTATTTCCCAAAGCAGGGTACTTGTGACAAGGTTCTCCAACCCCTTTCATTTACTTTACCTCGCTATGTCACTAAGGGTGTAGTTGGGAAACATGTCCCTTGTCTTGAATTTTCTCCGGGGCAAAGCCTACTTTTAGAATTCAAGGGTAGGTTGAATACCTTAAGGATAAGTTTATTATCTCAGTCTTTCAACCTTCCCTTAAGAAATTGCCAATCACCCTCTAGTTTCCTACTAGTCCCTTCCCAGACCTCAGGGGCTGAAGACATCCAAGGTAGCCAACCTTCAAACTCTTTGAGTCAGTTTTTTGAGCCTTTGATTTTTCACAATCCCTTTCTAAGATGGATTGAGCACTTTCCTAGAAGTGTGAATTGGCATAATTTTATCCCTCCATCCCGCTTCCATGAGCTAGACTTTACAATTTTCGATGATGTGATACATGTTCTAACTGATGTTATTTTTGTGCTTGACTTGTCATTGTTTTGGTTCATGATGAAGCACAAATGCAAGTATTATGAGATATTGCTAGGATGGTTTCACTGGTTATTTAACTACACCTAGCATTCAACCAACAGGTGAGTAGAGGTAGGTAGGCATTTGCATCCATTGTATATACCATCTGCATATCATGTTAGCATAGTTATAGTTTCATTTTCATATTGTATTCCTCCATTATGTATATATG
>ML804361.1:0-12092 GCA_009831015.1 Picea engelmannii | reverse complement strand
TTTTGCTATCTATACATTGCCAAACTTGCTTGTGACAAACTTTTATCATTCCCCTAGGTTAAAGTTATTTCTTCTTGTCATTTTCAAGCACTTTCAAGGCATAATTATTGTGGTTGTTATAAAATATTAATTGTTGTTATAAATTGTTGCATTGCTGCAAATTTATATCAGCTAGCTTACTTCTTGAAGGTTTATGGTCTTAAGAAGCAATGACATCATATCTTTGTACTTGCAAGTTGCTATATTTTCTTCTTGTCTTGTTCTGGGTAGGTACACTCCATTTTACCAATTGCTTCATCCCTTAAAGGCCAATAGGGCCTTTTGAACTAAGTGACCAGTGAGAGGGGGATTTTCTTGCATCCTTGCCTTAGTTATCAACCCTTTAGGTCACCGGGGACGTCTCCCGTGGGGTAATCTTGATATACTCCTAAACAAAAAGGGGTTTCCTATTAAGGTGGCAGTGATAGGTCACCCCCTGTTACGCCAATCTTGCATGCACTTGCCTTGGGCTTTGGGAAAGTACAGATTGTGCGATAACAGTCACAAACGCTTGAAAATCTTCACAATCGCCACATGAATTGCACAAATTTTCCCAAAAATGGCTTCAAAATCTATATAAAACCCCTCGATCTTGGCTTAGAAATCTTCACAATCACCACATGAATTGCACAATGAAGATATTTAAATTTACAAGGACATTAACAATTAATATCAACACTTCAAAATCACAGAGATAAAGTTAGATCAATTTACAAGGATATTCTATTAAAGCAAGTTTCGAGAGGATTTTTTTTATATAATATATCATTGCGACATCCATCGCCCATCTCCAACGAAGTTGTCATTACATGAGCATTTTTGGAGAAATGAACTGTGTGCAATGCCTCCCTTAGCATCCTGGATCACCGTTTGCTTCATTGATTGTGTTGGATCGCTCCAGCCATCACCGCCATCTGCTTTATTGATTATGCCAGATCGCTCCAGTCGTCACTGCCATTTGCTTTATTAATTGTGCCGAATCGCTCGAGTCATCACCAACCCATCGAGGAACTCAAATTTTGTTAGTAATTATTATTTATTATCAAAATCAAAATTTTATGAAATTTTTCCAAATTGTAAAATAGTTTAAATATTTTGATCTTATAATTATATTTATTTTACTTTAATTATAATTATAACCCATTTAAAAATTCACAGTTATATAGACAAACTCAAACTTACCTTTGTGGAGCCATCTATTGATGCAAGCTTTTGAGTGCAATCCTCGTTGATTTTTCTACAATCCCAACTTGAAGGAAAAAAAATGGTGAAAACTTGTGTAAAGAACTATATAATCATTATAGTCGTGTTATTCTATGTTTATGTACAGGGATTTTTTGCAATAAACTTCAAATAATGATTGTTTCATGGATATTGGTGGCCACCCACCGATTCCAACTAGCTCCTCGTGTCTGTTTTTTTGTTCAGCACGTTCTTCTGTATTGCTTTGTAATTGTTGGTTTTACACTTATGGGGTTGTCTGAAGCCCCACACATCCTCCAAGTGGATACGAGTGGCCTCTCGCCTAATCCAACTGGCTTATTTTGTATGTTGTCATGTCAACACATCTTATTGTACTTCCAGGGCCCTAAACGTTGTTTTTTTGGCTCTCCACAGACAAAATGTAGACAGAGTTAGAGTTTGACGGCGGAATGTGTAGCTCTCTGAAAGACCTTTTCAACGGGATATCAAGTGCCTAAAATGGAGGTCGTATGCAAAAGTTACGACCCTTGGAAGTTGAGGTACCAAATTACACCAACTTACCCATAGAGCCCACATGACTTTTGGCATTTCACCTTCTAGGGTTAGGTTTTTGGAATTCATGAGTAATATCAAAAAGGCCTCTGGGGCCTCATTATAATCCATTCTGCTACGACGGATGCGCGTAGAAGCCACATCTCTTCTTAGAGGTAACTACCACCATTCGAGCAAGTGTTTCAATTCTTCAATTTTACAGTTTCAGCCTATTTCATTATTTAATAGAAGATACTGTTCACTCGATATTTGTGTTATTCTTCATATCTTTGTGTTTATTGTATTCAGTCTATTAATCAGTTTCTTCCGCTCCTAAATACAGACCAATGCTATCAGAGCAGTTTGCTCTTCATTTATTTTTCTCTGTGCATGTCCCAGACAAGATCTGGGTACAAGAAGTTGGGAGTCGAACCAATCGAGCCATTACAAGATTGGTCATGCCAAGCTCGAAAACAACCCATGAGGGACGAAAATAAATATGATGGAGTAGGAGATCTTATCAAAAAAATTCTCAAGGAATCCCTTGCGCGACAAAGGAACGAAATGATGGAGAAATTCACGTAGATCCTTCAACGGTTGCCCACAGGAGAAGCATCTTCATCAAGCGGCCATGCAACCCCCTTCAAAGTACAGGTAAATTTTGATATTCCATTATTTGAAGGACTGATAGATGCGGATGTTGTAGATAAATGGTTGAATGTACTCGAATGATATTTTTCGGTCCACGATTTTTCCAATAGGGAAAATATCACTTTTGCACTCCTCAAGGTCATTCCCCATGTTAAAGACTGATGGGATACTTACTCTGAGCAAAGGGTCGTGGAGGAATCTACAATTTTTTTGGCGGCCCCTACATGGGATTCCTTCTCGGACGCCATTAAAGAACAATACTACCCTGTTGGAAGCTACGAGGACCAGTACACTAGATGGACCACCCTACGTCAACAAAGGGACCAGACAGTACCGTATTTGACCAATATTTTCCATACCCTACGCACCAATTTGGGTATCAAACACTCTGAGCGTCATCTGGTGCTCAAATACCACAATTGTTTACATACATACATCCAAACAGAAATGGAGTTCCTGGACATCGCCTCATTGGGCACGACTTATAGATACACTGTCAAGATCGAGCAGAAATTTAAGTAGAAAAGGAGAGAGTTTGGATCTGCAAACCCCTCACAGCCAAAGCAGGGCAAAGGCAGCCCCAACCCACACAACAAGGGACCAATTTGAGATGGTTTCCCTCAGGACAACCAGTCAAAGTCGCAACACAAGAAGGGCAATGAGAAGACGAAGAAGGACACTAGAAAATGGTGTGAGTACCATAAAAGTCCTTGGCACAACACCGAAGAATGTCGTTCCAAGTAGTCCCTCGTGGCTGAGCTAAAGGCTTCTGAGTCAGAGGTCGATTATGATTCTAAGTCAAATTCTAAAGGAGGGAAGCGGATTATCGATGTTGAACCCAGTGCCACTATCGCTACCACCAAATCCCGGCCAAGCGAACCAGAAGAACTAGAGGAAGGGGAATGCCTCTTTCACTCGCAGATGTGGGTTAAGGGAGCTCTGCTTCATTTCATTGTCGATAGCGACAGTCATAAGAACTTGATTTCAACAGAGGTCATCAATCAGATGGATCTGCCAATGACACTGCACCTGCAGCCCTACACCGTCGGCTGGCTTCGCCAAGGAAAAGATCTTCGTGTCATCCAACAGTGTCGTCTGCCCTACGGCATCAAGCCTTTCAAAGATGAGGTACTGTGTGATATTTCTCCCCTTGAAGTTTGTGATGTTCTTTTAGGACAACCATATTTGTGGAAGCCTCATGTTGTGTATGATTCTAGACCCTGCAGTGTTATTATTACTTTGGGTAGACAATTGTACGGGATCCCAGAGGTAGCGTCGCCTACTGTTATTTCTTTAATCTCTGCTAAGCAATGCAGTAAGGCCATTTCATAGACCAGGAATTTCATCTTCTTTGTGATCTGTTCTCATAGTGAGCATAAGGTCGCCTCCACATTTGTGGCCTCTACAGAACACCTCTCTTTGCAACAACAACAAGTGGATGAGATCGTGGAAGAATACAAAGACATATTATCATCACCTACAAGGGTACCGACACACTGCCAAGTCAAGCATCCAATTGATCTGACCCCCGATGCACCTCTACCTAATGGACCAGTCTATCGACGCTCGCTGATGGAGAATGACGAAATCAGGCATCAGATCCGAGAGCTTCTTCAAAAGGGGCACATCATACCCATATCCTCCCTTTGTGAAAGCTCGATTGTACTGGTGAAAAAGAAGGACGGGACTTGGCGACTCTGCATTGATTACAAAGCCTTAAAAAAAATCACATTCAAGAACTGCTACCCCATTCCCAGGATTGATGACCTTCTTGACCAACTCAAGGGGGGAAATTTCTTCAACAAGATTGACCTGAAATCTGGCTACCACCAGGTTCCCATCAAACCAACTAATGTATGGAAGACAACCTTCAAGTCTAAAGAAGGTCTCTACGAATGGATAGTCATGCCCTTTAGCTTAACAAATGCACCAACCACTTTCGTGAGGTTGATGGATGATGTGTTGAGACCCTTCACCAACTCCTTTGTGGTAGTATATTTGGATGACATCCTCATCTTCAGCAAAACGTGGGAGGAGCACATGCAACATATTCAATAGGTTTTGAACACTTTGCGACAGCACAAGCTTTATGCCAAATTGGAAAAATGCTCTTTTGGAATGAACATGGTCCAATACTTGGGCTACATTGTTGATGAGCATGGGGTACATGTTGATCCAACTAAGATCCAAGTCATCTGTGACTGGCCAATCCCGACCACACTAACCGAGCTTCGAAGCTTTTTGGGACTAGCCAACTTCTACCGACGGTTCGTGTTTGGATTCTCCCATATTGCATGGGCCCTCAGCTAGGTGACCAAGGGCGATGGTAGGGCCAAGTTTGTGTGGGGGAAGGAGTAGCAACAAGAATTCAATGATCTGAAGCATTGCTTGTGATCAGCTCCAATACTCTCCTTGCCCGATCTGCAACAACCATTCAAGATTGAGACTAATGCATATGACTATGTTGTGGGTGCAGTTCTCACTCAACACAGGCATCTGGTGGCATACCATAATGAGACATTCTTTGATATTGTCCGGAAATACCCCACCTATGACAAGGAAATGTATTCCATTGTACAAGCATGTTGTCAATGGAAACATTACATTCTGGGGAAAGAGACGATCATACACACTGATCACAAGCCTCTGCAGTTCATATAGACACAAGGGAAATTGCAGAACGACCACCATTAGAAGTGGTCCACCTACCTGTAGCAGTTCCATCTCAACATATAGTATAAGACAGGTATCTCCAATCATGTCGTTGACTGCCTCAATCGACCTCATGTGGCTGCACTCACCATTGTGCTCCATTCTTGTGAACATGAAGCATCTGAGTGGCCCCAACTTTATCAGCAAGATCCAAACTTCACCATCACCTATCAGCTCTTGGGTACAAGCGCAATTGTCACTGATTTTCACATTCAGGACTGACTCTTATGCCACCTGGGCCATCTCTGCATTCCTACAAGCGAGCGTGCAAAGTTTATTTGGGAAGCCCACTACAGTCGGGTGGCAGGACATTTTGGCGTGGATAAAACTGTGGTCGTTCTTCAGAAAAAAATTTATTGGCCAAAACTTCGACAGGACATCAACAAGTATATCAGATCTTGCACTGCATGTGCCATTGTCAAGCCAGCCATCAAGAAGCAAGGCTTATACACCCATTTTCCTATTCCTGAGAAGCTTTGGGAATCCATCTCAATGGATTTCATGGCTAGCTTGCCATCCACCAAGCAAGGAAATGACTGTGTGTTTGTGGTCATTGATCGGTTTTCAAAGATGGCCATCCTCACAGCCTGTAAGAAGAATGTCACAGTGATATATATTGCTAAGCTCTTCTTCGAACGAGTGTGGGTCCACTTTGGGATACCACAGACCATCATCTTCGACCGAGACAACAGGTTCCTCAACACCTTTTGGTCAAGTCTTTGGTCTCTGTTGGACACCAAGCTCACCAAATCCACTGCTTTCCACCCCCAAACTGATGGCCAAACAAAGATCGTCAATCATATGATTGTGCACATCCCGCTCATGTACAATTCTAAGCATCCACGTGCATGGGACGAGAATCTCCCATATGTCCAACACAGTTACAACAGGGCTCTCCATAGTTCCACTGGCCATAACCCATTTCAGGTGGGTCTGGGATTCCAACCCTTGGGACCCATTGATGTTGCACTTCCTCTTGCCACCGCACAGACAGACTCTTCCCTCAATTAGTCTGCGATCGACAAAGCCACCAGATTCATTGAGTGGATTTAGCACATTCACCAACAAGTCCATGAGATTTTGCAGAAAGCCAATGCTAAGTACAAGCAGTGCTATGATCAACACAGGGTACCACAACCTGTTTCAGGTTGGTGACAAAGTCTAGTTGAATTAGCAGAAGGAGCATCTCATCGGGCCCCATCGGGAGCTTCGCCCAATTCTTTATGGGCCTTACACTATCACCAAGGTTGTGGGTAGCAATGCTTTTGAGCTCAACACTCCACCCTTCCTTGGTCTGCATCCAGTATTCAATGTGGACCTCCTTCAGCCATATTTTCCCCCATTATTGGACACCTCCAAGATCGCAAAACAACTGACACCAACAGATCTCAACCCTGACTACATGGAACAAGCATCCAATAATCATATAGTGGACACACAGGTCAAGGGCACTCACCAGCGACAAATCCAACTTTATCGGGTTGTCAAGGCATGGCAACTCCTACACTAAGGCAAGTGGCTCACCTGGGGCCAAATCCAACAGAAGTTTCCTCACCTGATGGGGGAACTCAACGCAATGGAGACCATTGCTTCCTAAGGGGGGAGGATTGATCTAGGTGGATATTGGTGGCCACCCACCGATTCCAACTGGCTCCTTGTGTCCGTTTTTTTGTTCAACACGTTCTTCTGTACTACTTTTTAATTGTGATTTTTACACTTTTGGGGTTGTTTGAAGCCCCACACATCCTCCAGGTGCATACAGGTAGCCTCTCTCCTAATCCAACTGGCTTATTTTGTATGTTGTCATGTCAACACATCTTGTTGTACTTCTAGGGCCGTTTTGGCGCCCTAAACATTGTTTTTTTGGCTCGCCGCAGTCAAACTGTAGACAAAGTCAAAGTTTGACAACATAATGTGTGGCTCTCTGAAAGACCTTTCCAACGAGCTATCATGTGCCTAAAACAAAGGTCGTATGCAAAAGTTACGACCCTTGGAAGTTGAGGTACCAAATTACACCAACTTACCCATAAGGCCCACATGACTTTTGGCGTTTCACCTTCTATGGTTAGGTTTTTGGATGTCTAGGGTTTTGGCATTCATGAGTAATATCAAAAAGGCCTCTGGAGCCTCATTTTAATCCATTCTACTCAAATAGATGCGCGTAGCAGCCACACCTCTTCTTAGAGATAACTACCACCATTCGAGCAAGTGTTTCAATTCTGCAGTTTTACAGTTTCAACCTATTTCATTATTTAATAGAAGATATTGTTCACTAGATATTTGTGTTATTCTTCATGTCTCTGTGTTTATTGTATTCAGTCTGTTAATCAGTTTGTTCCGCTCCTAAATTCGAATCAGCAATTCTCGTTGATTTTTCTACAATCCCAACTTGAAGGAAAAACAAAATGGTGAAAACTTGTGTAAAGAACTATATAATCATTATAAGTCGTGTTATTCTATGTTTATATACGGTTTGTTTTGCAATAAACTTCAGATAATGATTGTTTCATGGATTTCGATGTATTAAAAAGATTATTTCATATTTAAATATTGTTAAAAATGTGAAATCCTCATAACCTTGACATATTAAAATCCAATAACACATCAAAACATCTACAACCAACACATTTTCACAATCACAAGGTTTATAATAAAAACAACAAAAACCATTTTCTACAATATAATCTAAAAATGACACACCATCCTTGTTGGAATTGAATCAAATGAGAAGCAACAAAGGGAATTTACAGTTATGCTGATAATTATTAGCGAAGATCAAGTTATGGGAATGAGATATGAAAACGACTTCAAACTCTACATAACACCTAACTCACGTTCCAAATCTTTACAATTGCTACATGAACTGCACAAAATTTATTGAAAATGGCTTCAAACTCAATATGACTCCCCTTGAACTTGGCTTTGAAATCTTCACAACAGATGACAGGCATTCAAACCAAATACTCAAATATCTTCAAGCTTCATAATCTATAAGAAAGCGAGACAAATACATTCCAGACTCCTTTTGCAAAATGAGGAATTAAAATTGAACCAAAATCTTAATCTAATGCAGTCTACGACCCAACCATCGACATTTGGATACAAAAACATTCAATACAATTGTACGATATCTAGTCTGTCTTGTCCTGTGCTAGTAAATCAATCATAGAACGCATCGATGGCTCACATTACAAATTTCTTTCAACCAACTTCCAAATTTAGCCAAATCAACCCAACACTGCACCAATTTGACCCGAATTTGAACCATAATGCACTAAATGACCCGTAGAACTAATTCCCACCCCATATATCCCAAACATTTTCAATGAGCCTAGCCTAGAGCGGATTTGAGCTTGTGGCCATAAGCATTGGCACTCCTTTAGCTGAAATTGTTGAGATTTTTTTGCCTCTCTCAAATGTAGTTAGGGTAGTTTGGGATTTAGTGGTTGCTCCTGTAACAGGCCTATGAAAAACTCCATGATTCAAAAAATTATTTATGAATAAACTGATAGTACATATGCAGAAATATATACAAACACAAAATAGTTAGTGTCCCGGACAGTTATGTCTTGGACAATTAAACTACCAAAACTACAAAACTACCTTTTAGTTACCCTCCAATTAACTAGGATTACAAAGATCATGTAGGATTAGTCTAACATTCTCCCCTTAATCCGAAGGGACATTCTTCATGCCAAGCAACATTCAAAATCGTTCAAGTTTTTCACGTCCCAAAGATTTGGTAAAGATATATGTGATTTGTTCTGAAGTGGAACAATGTCTCAGATGAATGGTTTTGGCCTCAACATGATGTCGAATCAAGTGATATTTGGTGTTGATATGCTTGGTTTGATCATGAAATCTGGGATTCTTGGCCAATTGAATTGCAAAAGTGTTGTCAACAAGTAGAGGTGTTGAAGTCAATTGTTTCTCCTGCAAGTCTTCAAGGATTTTTCTAAGCCACACAATTTCTTTTGTGGCTTGAGTTGTTGCTACATATTTTTCTTTAGTTGTAGAATCAACATGAACTGATTGTTTCCTTGATCTCCAAGTGACAGTTGTTGATCCAAGACACATCAAATAACTTAAAGTAGATACCCTATCTTCTTTGTCTCCATCAAAGTCGGAATCAGAATATCCAATAAGATGAAATTATGATACCTTTGAGTATTTCAGACCAAATGTTTGAGTTCCTTTTAAATATTTGAGCACTCATTTTGTTGCTTCCCAATGTCCTTCACAGGGTTGATGCATAAATCTGGAAAGAATTCCTACTGCAAAGGTAATATCAAGATGAGTAATAGTGAGATAAATCAAACTTCCAACAAGTTGTTTGTACTTGGTTGCATCTTCAAAAGCATTTCCTTCATTGGAAGAAATATTCAGATTTTGTTCCATTGGAGTAGAAACAAAATTACAGTCTTGCATCCCAAATTTACACAATAACTTTTCAATGTATTTCTTTTGAGAAATAAAAATGAAATTAGGATTTTGAGTGACTTCAATTCCTAAGTAATAATGAAGCAGGCCCAAATTAGTAATATCAACAACCTTTTTCATCTCTTTCTTAATGGATGTTATATAATCATCATTATTTCATGTGATCAACAAATCATCAACATATACAACTAGATATACAATTGATTTACCAACTTTCTTGACAAATAGAGTTGCATCATCTAGATTGAAATGCTTGTAGTTTAATTTCAGAAGGTGCTCAGTTAATTTTTCATACCATGCTTGTGTCTCTTGTTTCAAGCCATACAAAGATTTTACCAATTTACATACCTTCTTCTCCTGACCTTTGACAGTAAAACCTTCAAGTTGAGTCATATAAACATATTCTTTCAAGTCTCCATTCAAGAAGGCAGTCTTAACATCCATATGATGTATTTTCCAACCTTTTTGTGCTGCTAAAGAAAACATAGTTCGAATATTGTCCCATTTTGTTGTAGGAGCACAATTGTTTGTGTAGTCAACACCTTATTTATGAGCATATCCTTTTGCTACAAGTCTTTCTTTGTGTTTATCAAGTGAGCCATCAACTTTATATTTGTTCTTATATACCCACTTGTAGCCAATAGGTTTGATTCTGAATGGAGGGTCCACCAACCTCCAAGTTCCATTTTTTATGAGAGCATCATACTCTCTCTGCATTGCACTTCTTGCTTCACTGGTTGTTGCTTCTTCAAAGGAAGCAAGTTCATCAACAACATATAAGTTTAAGTCACAATCATAAGAACTATGAGAATTGTTCCATGAGCTTGAAGTAACATCCCTTGCATTTTCTTCATTCTGTCTAGCAGAATTTCTTGTCTCTGGTTTTCCAAATTCATCTGCATGAGCAACAGGTGTGATGAATTCATCATACCTTCTTGGAAATGTCCCGATCCGTGTTGATCTACGTCTTGGTTGCTGCAATGATTGTTCAATTTCAAGAGTCTTTGAAATAGGTTGAAGAACATATTCTTCAAGAGTTGGTTATGATTCTTCATAATCTTTGTTGTCATTCAAAACATCCTTATTCTCTAATGGAGAAGTAGTGGAAGAAGTTGTGGAAGGAAATTCCCAAAATTGATCTAGAACAGGAGCCCCCCCTTCAAAATTTGGAAATTCATTATCCCATTCATGATAGAATTTTTTAGAGTGAAATCTATCAAGACGCGCAATTAGTTGTTTATCAACAATGAGTGGAGCTTTGTCAAATTCAAGAAATATAACATCTCTAGAAATAATAAACTTTATGTTTGCTTCATCATACAATCTATAAGCTTTTGGAGTATTAGAATATCCCAGAAAAATACACTTTCTATTTCTTGCTTCGAATTTATTCCTTTGTTGTTAAGGAATTAAAGCATAGCAGGTGCAGCCAAAAATTCTTAAATGCTTGACAAATGGAAGATGGCCATGCCACATTTCATAAGGAGATTTGTTGTTAAGTGTAGTTGAAGGGCTTTTATTCTTGATGTAGACAACACAAAGAACTTCCTCTCCCTAAAACATTAATTTAACATTCTTTAAACACATCATTGATCTGATCATATTCAACAAAGTCCTATAAATACGCTCCACCACACCATTTTGTTGTGAATTATAAGGAACAATGATTTGATGTTTAATACCATTGTTTTGCAAATATTTTTCAAAATTCTTAGATGTGTATTCACCACCATTATCGGATCTTAGGGTTCTAATATTGAGTCGTGTTTCATTTTTAATCCACAAATGAAAGTTTTTGAATGTATCAAAAGCTTGAGATTTTTTTTTAACAAATAAACCCAACACATCCTCGTATAGTCATCAATATGTAACAGGCCTATGAAAAACTCCACAATTAAAAAAATTATTTATTGTCATTTGTTGATGGAACAGACACGAGTCCACACAAATCTGAATGAATAAGGTCAAGCTTTATAGAAGCTCGAGACATAGAGTCATGAAAAGGTTGTTTATTGTGCTTTCCTAAAATACAAGCATCACATTGGAAAAGTTGTCTTGGAATTGTAGGAAGCCCTTGAATGCCTTTCTTCTTCACAGGTATGAGACTATCATGATTAATGTGACCAAATCGAGCATGCCATAACAAGATGGAAGACAAATTACCACTTTGTTGAGCCAAATTTGCATAATTCTTTGCATTAGAAGATGCACCTTTCAACATTAAAAGCTTAATTCCTCCACTCCAGTGATGACAACCAGTGATGACAACCACGTGATCAAAATCTCTTCCAATCTCAATGATGCCATCAAACACATGTATTGAATGACCTTGATGTCTTATATAGACAAGAAATATTAAATTTCTCTTTAACTGGGGAAGATAAATAACACCATGAAGTATATAATCAACAAATCCTGGTAATTTAAGTCTAATTGATCCAATTCCTGAAGGTTTTAACTGAGACTTGTCTACAAAGTAAACTACTCCATGAATTTGATCACTAAATGTCTCAAAG
>ML804360.1:79778-154802 GCA_009831015.1 Picea engelmannii | reverse complement strand
ATCACATACCCACAAACCTTCCTTAACGTTAACAACAAGATACTAGCATTTTCATCAAACTTTACTTTAGTCTCACATGACTAATTTTGGATTAGTCAACAACCCTAACTTGAAATAATCATAACTATGTACCTGTAATGAATGAAGATATGAAAATAGTACACAATTTTCTTCAGTTTCTTTTATGAAATTCCTCTAGGTTTCACTACTTGGAACCTCTCAGAAAAGGAGTTATAGCAAAAAGGGCATACCTTGTTGAATTCTCGATTATTCTAGAGATCGAACTTGTAGAGCATGCCCCGCACAAAATATTTGTTTTATGGTTATGAAAATGTACAAAACATACTACATATTGCAATATAACCAATACATTTGGTCTTACTAAATTTGGACCTGTTATGAAGAAGTTATGATGTTTTTACATGAAACACTTGTTTTAGACTAGTTTCAGGACTAGCCACAAACCCTATTTTCCACAGAGTGTAACTCCAAAAATACAATGACCCACAAGATGAATTTTTTATCACAACTACTTAGATATGTTCTCTCAATGTTCTCCTAATTTCGTGGTATGAATCATTCTAGAAAAAAAAGTATTGTGAAAATGATGAGATGGCATGTAAATAACATACCTTAGAAAGAATCATTAAAAGAATTTATCCTCCCTTGAATTTCAGCCTTCTTTACTTCACCTTCCCTCTGAAATTTGCCTTAGATATCCTTTGGTTACCTCAGTCACTTTTATATATATGATCAAGTGTAATTAAAATGAGAGATCATTTCTTGTTATTTATACTTTTATGTAGCTTCCTCAAGGGGTTACCTTCTAACCATCTTAAACTATTTTCCTTATTTTAGGGCTAACCCACTTCTAACCACATGTCCACTTAGTAATTTCTCTATTAACCTTATTATTTAAATAATTTCTTTTGTATCCACTTTGACTTATAGTACACTCATCACTTCTCTTTATTATTTAAATAAATTCTTCTTTGCTTTCCTCATTTTATGGTTAACCCACTTCTAACCACTTGTCCACTTAGTAATTTATCCATTAACTTTATTATTTAAATAATTTATTTGGTATCCACTTTGACTTATAGTACACTCATCACTTCTCTTTATTATTTAAATAATTTCTTCTTTGCATCCACTTTGAATACTTTGACCTTTTGGGGCTTCTAAATGACTCATAAGGGTTCTCCAACTTCACATGGCCATAACTCTCTAACCGTGAGGAGTTTTGTGACATTCCACATACCAATGGAAATGAAATTACATGTACTGTCCATATAGAATAGTCTTACCTGCAAATATATCAAAACTCATACCATTATCCATCAAACAAACTTGGCTCCATTACCCAAACCTTTGTTCTATCAGAATTTTCTACTGAACTTTCTTCGAGGGTTGACATCAATGACAACCAACCCAATTAATCAAAAATATCCTCCTTTGACATTGACGGAAACACTCTGATGAAATACTGAATTCATATCACTCATGCTCCCCCTGGAACCATACATCTGTGCTCTTTCTCCAAGCATTTACCTTTGCATCTAATAAATCTATGCCCCTTTGTCATCAACGAAAAAGGTATCTTTCCATATGGGGCTTCTCCCCCTGACTGAACTCTTCCTGAAACTGATCTCCCAACTTGAACTATCCTCTTTATGGTGCTTCCTCGTGTAAATCTATTACATATAATATAAGCATTCAAAATCATTCATTTTGAAGTAGAAATTACTCTGAGTCTCTGGCGAAGATACTCAAGGGTTTCCCATGGAAATTTTTTTGTAAATATGTTTTCCACTTGTTATTTTGTGTCCACATATTCAACTCTGATGTTCTTCTCTGCAACCTATTCCCATAGAAATTGATACTTTATTGGAATGTGCTTCATCTTGGAGTGCATCATCGGATTCTTTGAGATACTGATGGCACTTGTATTATCACAATAGGTTGGAATGGGCTCATCATACTCGACCTGTATATCTGCCAGAGTTTGTTTCATCCATAGAACCTGTGTACAACATGTTGCTACTGAAATATACTCTGTTTCAGTTGTAGATAAAGATATTGATGATTGTTTCTTTCTTAGCCAAGATACTAAACACTCAACCAAGTAGAACGTTTCTCCACTAGTGCTTCGTCAGTCATCAATGCAACCTACCCAATCTGCATATGTGTAGGAAATAAGTGATAGATCCTTTCCTTTTGGATACCATAATCCAAAATCTTATGTTCCTTTGAGATATCTGAAAATCCTCTTCACTACTAATACATGTGATTCCTTTGGTGTTGTTTGAAATCATGCCACCTGTGCAACTTCATGCATTACATCTGGTTTGGATGTTGTGACATATAGTAAGCTACCAATCATTAACTTGTATTTCCTTTGTTCTGTAGACTTTGAATCATCATCTTTGCTCAACTTGGAACTGGTTTTCATAGGAGTGGTAATTGGTTTTCAATCTTCCATTCTAAACCTCTTTAGTATTTCTTTGATATATTTAGTTTGAGAAATAAAAATTCCTTGATTGCTTTGACATATCTGAAGACCCATAAAGAAGGATAGTTCTCCGAGTAATGACATTTCAAATTCATTATGCATATCCTTTACAAATTGCTGGCTTAACTCGTCATCATTACTTCCAAAAATAATATCATCAACATAAACTTCAATTAATAAAATACTATAGCGTGTTACCTTGATGTAGAGGTTGTTGTCTACACTTCCTTTTCTGAACCCTGCCTGCTATAGATATTTATCCAGTCTAGAGTACCATGCTCTAGGAGCATGTTTTAGATCATACAAGGCCTTCTTCAATTTACACACATAACTTGTGTTCTCTGACAACTGAAATCCTTCTGGTTGTTCAATGTAGACTTCTTCTTCAAGTTCCCTATTCAGAAAAGATGATTTCACATCCATATGATACACTTTAATATTCTTGGAGCATGCATAAGCTAAAAGAAATCATATTTCTTCCATTCTGGAAACTAGGGAAAATATCTCTTCAAATTTGATTCCTTCAACTTGTGTGTATCCTTTACATACCAATCTAGCTTTGTTCCTTGTAAACTATCCATCTTCATTCAATTTATTTATGAAAACCCACTTTGTTCCAATCACATTCTTATTCTTTGGTCTTGGAACCAATTCCTAAGTGTCATTTTTCTCTATTTGATCCAATTCTTCATCCATGTCCTTATTCCATAATTCATCCTCGATGGACTCTTCAAAACTTCTTGGTTCAATCGTAGATAAGAGTGCTAGGTGTGTTTGTTCTGGTGAACAGGTTCTTCTTCTAGTCTCAACTCCTGCATCTTTGTTTCTGATAATCTGATCTGAAGGATGATTCTTCTGTACTTATTTTCTAGGTGTCTTTGGAGGCACTTGTTGAAATTTCTCTTCTACTTCTATTTGATCCTCTTCATCTTCTCCTTCTACTTATTTTTCATCTTCTGCTTCTTCTTCGTATAGTTGTTCCATTGATTCATTTTCTTCTTCCTTTATTTCTCATCCACATGTTTCATCAATTGTTACATTAATGCTTTCCACAACTTTGTTCAACCTTAGATTGTAACACTTGTATGATTTCCTTGTACTTGAGTAACCAAAAAGTACTCCTTTGTCCACACGAGAGTCAAACTTTCTCATTCTTCCATCTTCTCTTTTGATGTAGCATTTGCTTCCAAATACTCTGAAGTTCTTCACATTTGTTGGTATTCCTTTCCATAGCTCGTAGGGAGTTTTGTCATTGTTGTTTATGAGAATTAATCTATTTGGAATGTGAACTGTTGTATGCACTGCATGTGTCCAAAAATTGTCTGCCAATTTTGAATCCATTAGCATTGTTCGAGCCATTTCATGTATTGTCTTGTTCTTTATTTCAACACTCCATTATGTTGATGTGTCCTAGCAATGGAGAATTGCTTTTTTATTCCATGTCTATTGTAGTAGTCCATAAATTCCTTTGAAGTGAAATCTCCTCCCTTATCAGATCTCAAACATTTGATTTTTGAATCCATTTCCTTGTAGACCTTGAAGTTTTCAAAAGCTTCTGACTTATTCCTGAGAAAGCAAACTGCAATCATTATTTAATTATCATCAAATAATAACATAAAGTATTTCTCACCTTTTAAACCCTTTGTTGTAGTTGGTCCAACTAGATCAGTATGCACAATTTCCAATGGTCTTGTCATTGAATATTCCTTTGATTTGAACCTGGTCTTTGTCTGCTTTCCTTGTTGACAATGCTTGCATAAAGTGTTGGTTGGTTTCATAATCTGGGGCATTTCTCTAAATGTTTCATTTTTTATGAATTTGACAAGGTTATCAAAGTGTATGTGACCCATTCTTTTGTGCCATAGCCAACTTTCATCTTCTTTTCCTAGAAAACAATTTTCATTTCCAATTTCACTTAATACATATATGTTTCTTGAAGTTATTGCAATTGTTGCAATCAGTTTTCCTGAACCTTCTTTTATTATCTCGCACTTCTGTGGATCAAAAGTGATTTTATGACCTTGGTCACACATTTGACTTACACTTAGAAGATTATGTTTCATATCTTCTAATAGTAGAACATTTTCTTCCTTGGTATTCTTGTTTCCAATTATGACTATGTCTTTTCCAATGATTTTAGTTGAATCATCATTTCCGAAGGAGACTGGTCCATCTCTTTCCTTTCTTAATGTAAGAAACATGTATTTATCACTTTTCATGTGTTTTGAACAACCATTGTCAACATACCAACCATGTTTCTTCTTCTTAGCTTGTAGAGAGAGTGTGCATTCTTCATTGCTATATTGATTCTTCTTTCTTATCCATGTTCTCTTCCGAGGTTCTTGTATGTGACTGTTGTAGTTATGTTGTGGTTCTCTATGAGAGACTATCATTCTACAATGTTTGGCCATATGTCCAAAGTTGTTGCACTTGTAGAATTCCACTTCAGTGCTTAATGATTCAAACCTGTTGTAGCTTCTTCTTTGTGTTTCAATAGGCCTTCTTGGATAACCATTTTGTGTATGAATTTCAAATTTGTTTATGTTCCTCCTATTAGATCTACAATTTACATCTTTATGTCCAAAATTATTGCATGCATAACATAAACCAAAAAAGATAGTTTGATAACTAGGAGTTGAATATCTTCTGAAAGAAGTTAATTTTATGAATTCTTCTTCTTCCTAAAGCCTATTTGTTTATGTTGGTCATTGACTCTGAAATATGAATCTTCTCGGTGGAGGAGTGTCCCTATAATATTCCTTGTAGGTCTTCCTATCCTCTTTGATTGTTTTTGCATAAAGTTTTGGATGTGTTTCTTGTTCTATTATTTTGGAGCTTGATCCCTTTTCTGTCTGATTGTATCCAAGTCCAGAATTGTCATGATGAGGATTTTTACTGTTGATAATGTCATCCAAAAATTTGAGTTGTTTTTCATATTTTTCTTTTGAAGATCCTTTCTCAATGTGACAATCTCTTCTTCCAAACTTCCAATGATCATGTCTCTTTCTTCTAGTTGTTGATATCTTAGGATCAAATATCATAGGAAGAGATCTTAGTACCTTTTGAACAATTACAGATTCTTCAATTTATTCTCCCAATCCCATGATTGCATTCATTGTTTCATCGACTCGTAAGAAGTAAGATGCAATATTCTCATCTTCCTTAATCTTTAGTTGTTCAAATTGACCTCTGTAAGTTTGAAGTTTTGTTTCTTTGACTTTTGAATATCCTTTATAAATATTTTGAAGTTTCTCCCAAATCTCTTTAGCATATTTACAATGTACAACTTTGGTATATACCGATTCACCAAGACCATTCAAAAGTGCATTTGTGTCTTTGGAATTATTTTGACTGAGTTTCATTGCTTTTTCACTTATTGGCAAAACTGTTGGTTATTTTTATCCATCTACTACTGATTGCCAAATTTCAAATCTCTGTGCATGTATATATGTTTTCATCCTTCTTCTCCATAATGCATACTTTTTTCCATCAAACTGTGGTATTCCTCTTTTATACATGTTGTTTCTCTCCATGATCTACCTTTCAGTGGTTAAACTATTTTTTGAAGGAACCTACTCTGATACCAATTGTTGGATTACTGAGAGGGGGGTGAATTAGTAATAGAGCAATGTGATCATTTTTAACCATAAAATGTAAGTGTTATATCAATGTAGCATTATCATCAAATAGTTTCAGAGTAAATAAACAATGAACAAATGAGCAATCATACACATAAAAAGTACACTAGTGGTTTTATGTGGAAACCCAAAGCAGGAGAAAACCACAGAATGATTTTTATTATATGTATTTAAGAATTACATTTATTGGAAGCACCAAATTCCTTTTTTTTCCAACTACAATTGGAAGGAGGCTCCAACCCCCTAGTTTCTCAGGCTACAACCTAAGGGAAGCTCTAACTCCCCAATGCTTTGGCTACAACCAAAAGGAGGCTACAATCCTCTATGTTATCCATCTTCAACCATAAGGTGGCTACAAACACCTGTCCTTTCCCCATCCAACCACCCTGAAATATAAGTAGAATGATGGAACCACTGTCACACTATTACTGTGAGATATACTGTTGTAAGCCTGTACCAATCAACCTGTAATCAACCTGTACCATAAACAAGTGCATCAACCATGCACCAACTTGTACCTCAACATGTACCATCAATGAGTGCATCAAACATGCACCAAATATGTACCAATCATGCATCAAATACACATAAAATATGACTCATCAATATGTACCAACATCATCAACTATACACCTCATGTATGTGCCAACTCATCAACTACTTGCCTCAACCATGTACCCAACATGTACCTCAACTAAAATCCCTCATCAATTTCATCATCCAAATATTATTTGTAACTTAGTAATAGAACTGGTGTATATGATCACATACCTGCAAACCTTCCTTAAATTTAACAACAAGAGACTAACATTTTCATCAAACTTTACTTTAGTCTCACATGACTAATTTTAGATTAGTCAACAACCCTAACTTGAAATATTCATAACTATGTACCTGTAATGAATGAAGATTTGAAAATAGTACACAATTTTCTTCAGTGTATTTTATGCAATTTCTCCAGGTTTCACTACTTGGAACCTCTCAAAAAAGGAGTTATAGCAAAAATGATATACCTTGTTGAATTCTGGATTATTTTAGAGATCGAACTTGTAGAGTGTGTCCCACAAGGAATGTTTGTTGTATGGATCTGAAAATGGTAAAAAAATTACAAAAGAATGTACTCTAACCAACACATTTGGTCTTACTAAATTTGGATCTACTATGAAGAAGTTATGACATTTTTACCCGAAACCCATGTTTTAGACTAGTTTCAGGACTAGCCACAAACCCTATTTTCCACAGAGTGTAACTCCAAACATACATTGACACAGAAGATGAAATGTTTATCACAACTACTTGGATATGTTTCCTCAACGTCCTCCCGATTTCGTGGTCTGAATCATTCTATAAAAAATGTTATTTTGAAAATGGTGAGATGACCTGTAAATAACATACCTTAGAAAGCATCATCAAAATAATTTATCCTCCCTTGAATTTCGGCCTTCTTTACTTCACCTTCCCTCTGAAATTATCCTTAGATATCCTTTGGTTACATCAATCACTTGTAGATATTCAATATGCTCAAATGTAATTAAAATGTGAGATCTTTGTCTCGTATTTATACTTTTATGTAGCTTCCTCAAGGTGTTACCTTCTAACCATCTTAAACCACTTTTATTATTTTAGGGCTAACCCACTTCTAACCACATGTCCACTTAGTAATTTCTCCATTAAATTTATTATTTAAATAATTTATTTTGTATCCACTTTTTCTTATAGTACACTTATCACTTCTCTTTATTATTTAAATAATTTCTTCTTTGCTTTCCTTACTTTAGGGTTAACCCACTTCTAACCACTTGTCCACTTAGTCATTTCTCCATTAACTTTATTATTTAAATAATTTATTGTGTATCCACTTTGACTTATAGTACACTCATAACTTCTCTTTATTATTTAAATAATTTATTCTTTGCAACCACTTTGAATACTTTGACCTTTTGGGGCTTCTAGATCACTCATGAGGGTTCTCCAACTTCACATGGCCATAAATCTCTAACCGTGAGGAGTTATGTGACATTCCACATACCAATGGAAATGAAATGACATGCACTATCCATATAGAATAGTATTACCTAAAAATATATCAAAACTCATACCATTATCCATAAAACAAACTTGGGTCCATTACCTAAACCTTTGTGCTACCGGAATTCACTACCGAACTTTCTTCAAGGGTTGACATCAATGAAAACTAACCCAATTAATCAGCATGGATTAGATGAGAGGCCACCAATATCCACCTAGAGGATGTGTAGGGATTCATACAACCCTAGAAGAGTAGAACCCATAATTACAAAGAAGTACAAAAGAACGTGTTGAACAAAAACGGAAAAGAGGAGTGAGTTGGAATAGGTGGGTGGCCACCAATATCCACTTGGATCAAATGATCCCTTGTTCAGGAGGTACAAAACTATAAATTCTAAGTACATGGCTGAAATATGCATCACCCCCCAAAAGAAGAGTGGGATTGACCGAAGATTGCATCAGAAATGTCACTTCCTTAGACTTGTCACTCTCCAAGAGAAGAGTAGGATCGACTGAAGATTTCATAAACAAGAACACTTCTTCAACCATTAGTTGAATAGGATGTGAGACAAAAAGGTCAAGAGACACATCAATCCCCACAAAAATAGTGGTGTCAACCGAATATTGTATCGGCGCGACCATTGGTTGAATAGGATGAAAGACAATATGGTTAAGAGATGCATCACCCCCCAAAAGAAGAGTGGTGTCAGCTGAAGATTTCATCGACACGACCGTTGTATCAACCAAAGAAGGATTAGAATGTTTGGAAACCAAATATGACTCATAACTCGAAGGACCCCCAAACAAGGACCGCACTTCTCGTACCACCACAGTAGTAGGGCACAAACGAGTAAGGTGATCTCCTTTGCAAAGCCTACAAAAGAACTTGGGCTTACGTCTTATACATCGAGGATTATCAATCATATGAATTCCCTCAACATGACTTGTAGTGGTTGATGACATGCTCCCATCATGACTTGCAGAGGCTAGTAGTAGATCTCCAACATGACTTGCATAGGTTGGCATTGAATTCCCAACATGACTAGCAGAGGTTGGTGATGGATGTGCAGTGTGACTAGCAGTGACTAGAGTTGTGACCCAAATATGACTTGCAGTGGCTGGTTTTTGGTATTAAAAATGACTTGCATAGGTTGTCAACCTATCTCCAACATGACTAGCAGAGGTTGGTGATATAATGTCAGTATGGCATGCAATGGCTAGACTTGTGTTTCCATTATGATTGGAGGCAGCTAGTTGAGGCATTTGAGACGAAGTTTCTGAGAAAGACTGATTCTGAGATATTGCAGGACAAGAAGGGTTTTGGTATACACCATGGCCCTATCTAATAGGATAGTATCCTACTCCAAAATGATTCATAAAGGATTGTAAGGGAATTGTCACCAAGGAAATCGGTTGCGAAGAGAAAACAACATGACATGGGTTACTCAAGTGAGGATATATGTTTCCCCCATACGAAGTAACTTTGTGAAGTGGGTTTCCCATATTATAAAAAAGAATTCCCCCATATGAAACACCAGAGGAAAGATGGAGGTTCTCCATGGGAAACATGTTCGTAGGAACCGACATAATGGAAGAAGGATATATGGATGGAATGTAATAAGTAGAATGACCGCCCATTTGAGCACTTTCTCCTGGAAAAGTGAATCTAGGATTGGATCCATAGGAAGGAAGATTCTAACCTCCTACTGTAAGAGTTGGTTGAGGGATATGAATCCCATAAAACAAAAAGGGAGAATAAGGAGGCATCATACCTCCAGACCCAAAACTAGGATTCACGTAAGGTGACAAGAAAGAGGATGGCAAGTGTGAAGACATTTTTGGCATACCATGAGAAAAAATATTAGAGGCCCAAGGTAGTGGTTGAGTATCATGATTCGTTGTACCACTCGGAAATAAAAAAGGATTTGTCCCCATGGAATGAGAAAATACCATGGATTGGGTAGCACTAACTGACGGAGTCACGGGGGCTCCACTAACCATAGAAATGAAAACTCATGATGCAATACAAAATTCTAAGGCTGACTAATAATCAAAGAGCACAAAAAAGTAAAGAAAAAAGGCCAATGCACACAAATAGGATATAATGGCTAAAAAGGGGCCTCCCTCACTAGAGTATGTGTGTCTCACCCAAGAGGGGCTTGAGACTCCCTTCAAAAGATCGGAGGTATCAGAATCAGTTATAAGGGCCCTCATGGGCTTAACAACACATTCGGTCAGATCCCCTTGGAGAGTTAATCCTCCATAAAGGTTGTGTGTTGTCCAACCCTTATCTGAATCAAGGTACCTGTAGAATAAGCCCTGTAAGTAACCTATGTGGCTACCTATGTTAAGCAACTAGAGCCACCATGATATAACCAATGCATATGCAAACATTTGTAAGTTAGGTCTACCGTATGGGAAGGGTAACAAAGTACAAAATATTGAAAGCACTGCCTCTCATGGAGGTAAATGTACTAACAAGACCCCTAAATATGAATAGATCCCCATAAATATATATGACGCTAAGAAGGTATTAGAGGGCTATATCTACAACCAACTTCACATGAACTAATGCTTAACTCCAGTGTGAGTGGAGCGTCTTGACGTCACTAATTACATAATGGAATTCGCCACTTTATGGTCAGACACATATGTTGAGTTTATTATCCTTGGAGAAGTTTACTCACAAAATCCTATTCCAAGACCCTATATCGTACTCTGAAAAATAAAATCGTTTCTAATCAATTTTAATTAATCAATGTTACTTTAATGGATTTGGTTACTCAAAAGATGTGGTCATGGTAAGATGCAATCTTTCCATATATATCAAGATCAATACTAAACAACAAAAAGAGAAAATCCCATAATGCAAAATGTATATTTTTGTATTTTCAATATAAACGAATGAAAATGCAAGGACTAAATAAAAACTTGATATATAGACCCTAATGCAAGCACAAAGATACAGGCCAAGAAGGATACCAAGAAGCAAAGACTAAGACCAATATGCAAGGAAAACCAATAAAAAAGATGATGATAAAGAAAAATCACCAAAAAATTCAACCATAAAAAGGTTTCGTATCACTCTGCAAGCACTCAACAGTTAGGGAAGAGACCCAAGAAGACTCAACAACCATCAAAACTCACCCAACAAACATCAAAATCAGCAAGTAAGCTTAAAAATTTAATGTTCATGATTTTTTAAGGAAAACTCACGTATGTACGTGCCCTATAGAAGGACAGCTCACATGTGTACGTGTATGTCAAGGGAAAAACCATGTATATGTATTAAAACACTTCCAGGGCAAGGAAAAAGAAAAGAAATGCAGATACAAAGTAAAAATATGATGAAAAGAAATCAGACAATAAGGAAACTTAGGATAACAGAGAGAAATTGAAGGAGAAAAACACTCCAACCCACAAAATAGAAGATTCAATCCCCAATATGGTCTCCAATTATGTTACAAGGAAAATCACTCTATGGCATGGGGTGAACCACACCATAAGAAATGACTGTAGAAATCAACTCTAATCCCAAGTATGCTATATAAATGAAAATTCTAACAAGACAAGATAAAGAGCCTACCTTGTCTGGACGTTTAATGAAGACCGTCGTTGAGAACGCAACTCAAATATTTATACCTGCAACTTGTCCTCAACAACCAAGATACACAAGTATATGGTGATAATATATAAATTTAACACATACAATAGCATAATCCATTAACATTCATAACAAATACGCCCGTGGAATAATAATTCAAATATTTTCAAGATATCAATTGGATGAGAAAAGAGTGTTTCTATTAAAATATGATCCACATAAGTGTATAAGTGGCAAACTTCTGTGTTGGCATGTCTCATAACTGAGAAACTAAGTCCCTTCCAGATGGGTCTCCACCACTTCAATCCTCCACCAAAGGCAAGCTCATATAAGAGAGACAATGAGGTTCTCCATCAAAGAGGGAAGATCTTGGGGGATGAACAATGTGTTCATACTTTAAAGGAAAAAGGGATGTAGGCTCAATGTGAAGTGAAAATTTCTCCAAAGTATCTTTTCTCTCAAAACTTGAATTCTCTCCCCTTCCATGGTTTGGATATGGCCCATTTTGTAGCCTTCAAATGGAACTGAATGGCTGAGTTGGAACGTTTCCAGTATATGGAAGGTCAAGGATCATGGATCTCGTGACATGACATGGAAACCTAACACAATTTTTAATTTTGAGCACCAAACTCAATGTACGCAGACTGTAGTGGTGCATCCTACATATACGCATGTTGTCTAACTGGTAGGGCACATATATGTGGAAAAATATAATTTTTTGGCTCTGGGAAGTGCAAAAGAGGGCTTCAAGTCTGCATAGGGTAATGTAAAGGCCTTCTTATCATGTTGCATGGGGTGAGGCAAACTTGCTATAACATAAGGTCAACCTTGACCTTGGAACCCGACTCGACCGTCGTTTCCTTGACCATAGTAGTCAGTTCTTTCCCGAAGTCGTTATTCTGATTAGTTTCTTTTATATGATATATTATGTGCATGTTTGTTCTATTTCATGTGTTTAGTCAGCACTCAGATGTTCTATGGCTATGTGCTTTGAAAATGTGACACTAGTTGGTATTTTTCTGTTGGAGATACTTCACACACACCTAGGATTTATTTTTCCTAAGGTTTTCCCTATGTTTATTAGTCATTATTTAGTCTCCTATAGTTTAGGGAGAAGATTCATTTTCCTACATTCTAGGAGAATATTCTCTTTAGTTCACACTTCAATTGGATCAGTTGTGTGGAGTCTTGATGCCACCTTGGTTCCATCACCATGAAGCATTGGGATCATCACTACTAATGCACATTTTCCTTGGGATTATCACCAAACTAGTGCATTACCCTCACTTCACTCTATTTCAGTCAGTTAACTGAAGACTAAGAGGCTAGTTAACTTAGACTAGGTGGAAAATAACTCCCATAACTATCGATGTGTGTCCAAATCACTCTAGACCACCATTAAGGCATAATGGCTTCTCTTATAGTGTGCATTATTTGAGTTATATAGATTATATCATGTGTAAATTATCATTCATTCATTCAGTTAATACAATTCTTTGATTATCTCTCTCTCTTGTTTCCATATTTTCTCATTTCTTTTGCAAGCTGTGTATGTCCTTTGCTAGCTAGATCTTATTCGTGCAGGTTCATCCACATTTACATTTTTAAGTTGTGCAAAAAATATTATACAATATGGTCAGTCAAAGTTTCACATATGTTACAATATGTCTTAGCTTGCACTCATCGTGCATCTGTTGTTCCTAGTACTTGATCGTTGAGACTACGGGTATATTTTATGTGACCATCTTCGTAGCATGTGGTACACAACAAATCATTTCTTCTTAAGGTTATATTTTTTATGGTTTGTTGTAGATGTTCTATTTTTTCTTCTATCCTTTTTGTCAATGAGGAATTCGATGGGCCATCGTCGCCTGACTCAACACGTTGTTCTTTCTGTAATGTGTCTTCACATGAGGTTATCTCATAGAGTCATAATGGAGTTTATATTTGTTGTCGTAACATGGATACATACCATTCTACTAGTATATTTTGATCAATTGTCGATGGGATTTTGCTAAGTAGATATTTGAATCGTTTGTCGTATTCGTGGACCAACTCGCTTGGTATTTTATTTATTTATTTCAGTTTTTTTGCAGCCAAGTGTGTAACATATTGGACTTTGAAAAATGATAAAAAGTTGCTCGCTATTTCTAACTTTGATCGATTTTGATTTTCTGTTAAATTCATAAACCATGTTAGAGAACAGTATCAAATAGAAACACCAAATTGTGCCATCTTCTTATCTTCATCTGTGATGTCTATTGCCTCCCATAATTTTTCTCATACAAACCAATGTCTTCTTGGGTCCTCATATCCTTCGTAAATGGGAATATTATTGAGTCCCATTGTTGTTTTCTTTGTAAGAACAATATATTTTGGTGATGTTTCGTTTATCACACTTTTCGATTGGGATGTCATATTCTAAGTCGGTTGTTTTTGTTCCGACTTGTCTTTCGATCGGTCTTCTATCTGATGATATTCGAGGAGTAGTTACTCCTTGTTTTCTCCGAGTTCCTTCTTCATTCTGAAAAATTTGGTCTTTATATTCAACAATACGTCATTTTAATGGACGTGTTGGTTCACAACTATAATCTACTAGATTATTTTGTTCTCTTGATATCAAATTTGGCACAGGGGTTGGGTCTGTGAGATCCTTGATGTGAATGAACATTTTATTGAATTTGCTTCTTTCTAGATCGACAATGAGCCTGCTGCGTAAATTCCCATGCTGGTCAGTTCTATACCATAGTCTTGCAGGTTATTCGTTGATATGAAGTCTTTGTTGGAGGAATTCTCTAATTTGAGGGTTGGTTTCTTGAACAGGAGGAGTGCATATCGTCAGTCCTAACTCTTCGTAATCCATGATTTCGGGTTGGTTTTCTGGTTGATGGGAACCCATGTTAGCCTCTATCAGTTATGCTTCATTACTTCTATCGGGGATAATTGTGATTGTTGTTATTGCCAGCTCTGGTCGATTTCTTTCAAACTCAAACTGCTCACGTACCCTATCAGGTTGATCTTCTCCGGCCATTTTTCTATTCAACTTCCGACTATTCCACAGGTTATGAATCTCCTCTCTTTTCTTTTGTCTCGTGTCCCATTCCAATTTTTGGATATTGGTTCATTTTTTATGCATTTTCTTTCCTCTGAAAGAAATTTATGATTTAGTAACAAAAATTTTTGTATATTTTCCTTTTTCTTACGACATCTCATAGGTTCAATCGACCCCCCATTTCCAACATGAATTAGTCCTAGTCGGTGAAGATGTCCATGTTTATTTGCTCAAAAAGTAGTCACAGGATTGTTTTGTATCTTTGCACCTTACTTCTAGGAATTCGGCCCACTTTTCATCTCTCTCTTCCCAATTATTGTTTTGTGGTGGTGTACCTAGTCGAGATCAGAACTTAACAATGTCATCAACTCCTTTGTCGAGCAAAAATTTATGAAGCAATCTGGGGATGGTGCACAAAAATTCGTCATGTAGCTCCATGTAGAATATGTCTTGTATTATGTTGAGGGAGGTTCGATCCTCAATAGCTTGTTATGTTACATAATCTTCGACAATTCTTTCAACCCACTCGTGTAGATTCGTTCAACCTCTGTTTGTAAGATTAAGGGTTAATTTTTCTTTTGGAGTCAATTTATGAATTATCGGATTTGTTGATGTATTCGAATAAGGATTCAAGGATAACTTCTAGAAATATTTCATGAGTCTCTGAGAAAAATATTGGTCGTCCTTCTTCTAGCGATAGGTTATTCCTTCTTGCATAGTTATTGATATAATTCTCAATTTTTTTATCCCACCATTCGCATATGTCTTGTAAAGTTAGCATCTATGTTATCTTCTTCATGCCCAGGTTCAAAACTACCAACAACAGAACCAATATTGTAATCTAGGGAAAAGTAGGGGATTGTTACCAATATTTCATCACATAAGCAAACATAGAGTCACATACTCATACATATACAAAGACATACACAAAGTAGTGGAAGCCCAAAGAACAACACTTTATTATGTGTGTGTGTGTGTGTGTGTGTGTGTGTCAATACATCACAACAAAGACATGTTCTCTAATACATGATTGTCTATTTATACTTACATATTCTGTTACCAGGAAGTTGTAACTACTTAACTACCTGGGTCGATCGGTTATCCAGGACTTCGACCAACTTATACTTTGGACTTTGACAGTTGACCGACTAATTATCAGTCGACTGTTGGGTCTAGTTGATAGAATCAACTAACCCTTACAACACCTTTCTTTAATAGATAATGAAAAAATTAAATGTATGGTCTTCTAGGATCTTAATTTAGTATAAAATTTCTTATGTTAAATTCTGTTTTAATTTGAAAAAAATAGATGTATGGCTTTTTAGGATCTTTCTAAATTCCATCTTAATTAGATGTATGACCTTCCTAGATTTTAATATAGTATAAAATTGCTAAGGTTAAATTCCAGCTTAGCCCAACTCCCTAATTATGTGTGTTTTTGTTAACACGCCCAAAGTAGTGTCGAAAGAGTTGCTAACAATACTTGGACCATAAGAAATAACAACAAAGATGCAGAAACCAATAACACGGAAATTGTGTGCTCCTAAATAAGGATAATTAGGAATAAGAAACTCTATACAACTTTCTTTAATGAAAGGAGGCCAAATACTAAGCCTTTTGGTAATTCAAATTAAATGTAAAAAAATGTACTTGAATAAAAATATTTATTTTAGAGATAGGAATATGAAATATATTCTCTTTGATTCTTACACACCAAATATATTTCAAATATTTAATGCTTCTCCAAAATGACATGGTCAATGGTGGTCTTCAATTTATTTGTTAACCCATGTAAGGAAGGAGGAGAAAATTTATGAAAAAATCATTAAAGTGAGTGTAGAAAGGTCGAGGGAATATATGATAATAAATAGGCATTGAGACACTCAAGGCTAGCAAAAATCAAGGTCTATTTTCACTTAGATACTAGAAATGAAAAAAACTACAATCTTTTGGAATGACATATGAAAAATAATCTTGCATCTTGGAACAAGATATAAAGGAAGTCCATGTTTTTTAAATAAGGTTCCAAATTATATTTTATGGTGAAAGCTTGCATCTTGGAACAAGATATAAAGATATAAAGGAGGTCCATGTTTTTTAAATAATATTCCAAACTGATTATAAAGATATCTTATGGTGAAAGGGTTTTACCATACTGATTATGTTTTCATAAAAGGAGTTTGTTTAGTCAAATCCCTTATAGGATAACCAATTTTCAATCAAATCGAATGGGTTTGGTTTTATTTGATAACATTATAATTTATTTATTTTTAGGAAAATGTGTTAATGTAATGAATTCATCATAACCATATTTAGAATAAAACTTGGAAAATATAGAATCAAGAAGATCTATTTTTGTGGGATATTAGAATACAAGTTTAATCATAACTTGTAGATATATTGATGATATATAAATATGTAATTATTATTATTTGATCTTTTAGCAATAAAAATAAATGAAAAGAAAACTTAAATGGTATCTTGTATTGTCAAGTTTTGGATAAATCATATATTTAGATAAAAAGTTTCATTTGAAACATCATCTTTCTATTAATAATAAAATATATTCTTTGCATACTTATTAAAAATTACAACTCACTTCTAATCCAAAATTTTCATCTATATTATACAAAACAAAGTTCCCAAAATAAAGTATCATCTAAAATACCATCTTCCTAATAATAATAAAATACATTGATTTATATACTTATTACAAATTACAACTCAAAACAAAGTTCCCAAAATAAAGTATCATCTAAAACACCGTGTTCCTGATAATAATAAAATACATTGATTTGTATACTTATTACAAATTACAACTCACTTCTGACCCAAATTTCCCACCTATATTGTACAGAAGGAAGTTCTCATGAGAAAGTGGCAACATCATGGTAAACCCCTATTTAATCACCTTCCCACAAAATTACTTTGTAGTTTTAACTTATTGGAAATCACAAAGAAGATCACATCCATTGTTATTTAGTTTCATGATTCTACCCCTTCCTTGGTCATCATGAGGCCATATGAAATGGTCACTAAAAGTCACAAAGTCTCCTAGGTAGGCCATGGAGATCTTTTGCAACCAAGTCGCCTCTAATGATTACAATTCTTACACTTCATTTACTTCTCATCACCTTAATATGTGACACCGAATTCAAAGAAAATGGGAGCAAAAATTATTGTCCCGAGTGAATTATGAGATGTCATATCCCTATGGTGACCGAGTGAATTATGAGAAGTCATACCCCTATGGTGACTTCAGTATCAAGTACTTTGTTACACATAGGGAAAGTGCAATGGGCACTCAAATATTCTACAAATAATCAAAGAGTATATGACTTATTCATCTTTAACTTTTGTGCGACTCAATCTTCGAACTATCAAATGTTCTACAAGGAAAGTGGGTTAGATACTCAAATCTTCTATAAATAATTAAAGAGTATTTGACTTTTTCATCCTTAATTTATGCGAGTCTATAAAATAAATAATATTTAATCATTCGAATATGAATTCAAGATCATAAAATTAAGTTGGGATCCCTTGAAAGTTATAAGCAAGAGACCTTCGCCTACAAAGTTAGGTTGGGAAAGGAGTATGGAGATAAATGGATATACTCAACTGGAGACGAATGGAAAGGTTTATATATGTATGTTGCTATGAGTTACAGTAGACATTGAAAGATCTAGATTGTTAAGACTTTGGGTATGACAAAGGGTTGGTTAAGGAATTTAATTTACTTTACATAAGGCGCACTCAATATTCATTGTTAGTGTAAAAGATGATTTATGGATTTTTTTTAATCTAAGTTATTTTTCCTAAAAAATGGTGCGATCCCTTTAGTGATGTAATAAATGGTTTAAGGGTTATGAAAATTATATATATATTTGTGAATTAGTGTGAGAGACTTAACCTCTCTAATCTCTTATGTAGGTAGAATAATATATTTTTCATGTAATAAAGGTTGATATTAGTTAATAAGGTCTATTTAATAAATGTGAACGAGTCAATGTAAGAAGACCTAATAGAAGTTTTTGCTTCTAGTAAGATCTTCTTTTAGGATGTTCTTTAGAAGATAGAATTAGTATAAATAAGTGTAGGAGGCATGGGAAAGTCTTGTCTTGAGAATTATTGTAATAGAGAGTTGCTCTATTGGAGGTTGACCCCTTAAAGAGGCAAATGAACATTGTTTTCTATCAATAAATGTATCATTTTTTGTTGTGTTTCTCTACATTTTTTTGTTCCACTAGTACTTTCTGAAGTATTTCTATTTTCTACTTAATATAATAGACATGGTACCTAACAAGGGGTATCAGAGCAATTTCCTTTGCGGAAACTATGGGAATTTTTTTTCTTCAGGGTAGAGATGTGTATTGTCGGCATCTTTAAAGCACAAATATCTGTCACTAAACAGGTAAAAATGTGGAGGGGAAGACTACACACAGGAAATACAGACGGATTCACGGGGCTACTTAGAAACAAATTTTTCACCTTGTTGGAAACCTCAGTAACCCTTTTCGGTACCCTTCGAGTAGTACCACATCAGACATAATTTTTACATGGCCATCACTCCCACGTACCAACAGGTATATCAGGATTCCCTTAGGTCTCTTGAAACCAGCTCTAGATCAACAAATCAGTTGCCTGAATGCTATAGTGACACCGAGAGAAACACTCGGGAAAATACTCTCTAGTACCTGGGTAATCGGGTAGTACAAATAATTTTATAGTTGAACCTCCTTAGTTGGTTACCTGAGATATTGGGCCGAGTAATATTGTTCAACCCCACACATATATCAGAGATGTATAACACAGGAAAAACTCTTGTTTGTAGGAACCCTGAAAACCCTAACCCTTGGGAAAGGAACAGAAAAAAAGCAGAGCAGAGGAGCTATGTTGTTGCACAACCCTTATTTGACACATATCCCATTGCATTCCTCTTTTTTCCTTGATCAGTGTGATATATATCATTTCTCAAAAAAAAAATCCATGGACCCACTTCCCTTCCCCAACACCGCTCATTACCAAATGGCACACACCCACAACCAAGAATTCCTTCAGTTGCAAGATGAATCCAAACAACACATGTAGAACATCCAGAGAATGAGTTCTTGCCTTGCTTCCACCAATTCCTAATTGGCAACCTTCCAGGATGAAGTTAAGGGTGAATTGGAAGATGTTAAGGGCGAATGGGCAGACATTAAGGGTGAATTGACCTCCATCCACTAAGCTCTCAACCAATTGTTAAAAACATCCTAGCACTCTCCCTCCTCTGAACAACCTTCACAGTATCAAGGTGAGGAATCTTCCCATAATATGGAATTTCATTCGAACTCCCTTCCTCGTAACCCTCGTCTTCCCAGAGTGGAGGTGAACAAATTTGATGGATTGGATCCCACAAGCTAAGTCACTCAAATGGAATATTATTTCACCTTGTGAGGCATTATAGATGAGTTGGTCAAACTTCGTTATGGTGTCCTCTATCTGGATATTGAACACTGTAAATGGTGGTAATGGCGTAGAAAGGCATGCCAATGGTATCTTTCTTGGAAACTGTTTGTTGCAGAGCTTTATAAATTCTTTGACACTAACACCCACTATTTAGGTCATTTGAATAAGTTAAAATAATATGGCACAGTGGAAGACTGTTACAAGAAAATCCCCCTGCAGACAGGTGAACTTCCTCTTGGATCTAGACCCCTATAACCAAGACATAAAGGTGCTAATGTTGATCACTAACATCCCTTTAAACCTAGTTAAGTTAATCTATAGAGAAAAGGAAGAATATATGAACCTTTTTATGATGTCTGTCCTCGCCCAATCCAAGTTGAGATTTGATCTTCAAGCTCTTCAACAAGTCCTGCAATCCAATCAAAGACAAAACATACTTCCTATTCTACCAATATTAGTTTGAAACTAGATCTATCCATCAAAGAAAAGTTCATGTAGATATACACAATCTATAAGAAAACAAGCCAAGAACATGTATTAATGAGAACTCAAAAGAGATACTTACAAAACCTTGATGAAGTTGCAGTAGCCTCTTCCATCTCTCCTTGTCCAGCCTCAAATAATCCAGAATCAAAATGGCTATGCTTTCACTAATAATTCTCCCTTATGAGATAATAAGTTTGATGGCTTCAATGTCTCCCTCTTTTACCATGAGGAGGCCTCCTTATATAGGCTTGGAGAGGCCTAACCACCTTAGAGATTCTTGGGATAGGTTGAGGATCTTTCTCCATCAGTTGTGGATCCTCCCTAAGATCCAGCCTTGACCTCATATTCGAATCAAACTAACTTCAAAGATAAGAGGGATCTTCCCCTGATTTTCTCAACAACATAACACTCCCCCAGAATGGTGCACAAAGCACTACAACGCTCCCCCAAAGGAGGGAAAGGAGCGCTAGCACTCCCTGCTAGTGGGTATGGGAGCGATTCCCTTCAAAATTCATTTTTAAGTGGTATTTCTCAAGGAAAAGGCTTTGTACTCTTTGTCAAATGATTTCTCCTTCTTTAACTAGTCTCTGAGGGTGTCTTCAAGTGTTCCTCATGATGTCATTTGATACACGACATAGGCAATATGACAGTATGATGTTTGCGACACTTGTGGCCAAAATGCAACACTTGCGATACTTGTAATGACAACAATAGGTCATCATTGAAGTGAGTAATTTTGATGTGTAACAGATTTCCCCCCAAAGTGCGAAGTTAGAAGACGAAAATTGATGACTGAAGTACTTTGTAGAATTTTTCGAGCAAGGGTATGGACTCAGAGAACTTGGCAGAAGCTGCACAAAACCATCAAACAGATATTATCATATGTTTCAAACCTAAGGCAAGCATACCTATGCTAGAGTGATAAAGACTCCATAAGATACACTGCGGATCCATAATTGTATTAACAAAAAGGTATAGCCACCAAAAATACAATGTGGATCTATACTCCCATGAAATGAACCGATCGTAGCCATGAAAAATACACAGTGGATCTATGAGATGACAAGACATAGCCACAGACCAATACAAAGTGGATCTGTGTGACAGTATATGTGTCAATATTCAAGAGAAACTTTGTCGCAACCTAGGTAAAGTATATATCAGAGTGATTACTCAACCCAGGGTCTTCTTACCGATCCTAATGAAGTACAAATATAACCATGTGAATAGATGTCCTGATGTCAAACATGGCAGAAACCACTTGATTACTGGTCAATGAGGTAAATCGTTAACAAGTGCGAGGGAAATCACCATTGATGTCAATGATTCACAAGGTACCCTAGTACATTCCAGCGAATGTGAATATATGAGATGAAGTCGAACATCCATGGAATCATCCGATCAGAGTTCAATGATGTAAATAGACTGTCGAAAGCGAGGAGGTCTTCCATTGAGGCATGTAGGTCCCAAGGTACTAACTGGTTTCTAAGTCTAATTCCTAGATAATGTGTTGAAGTCAACAGGAACTGACTCGTCGAAGGAGGGCTTTGATGTATCCCCCATCAACGACATGAAACTGACACAAAGATGTAAATTGGTGGATCAAAACAACATGGGCTGACACGGGTATTGAAACAGGGAATTTGTGATGGTTGACTCTCGAGGAAGATACTTCCCTTGAACATTGAGGCACAACAACAGAAACACGACATGGACCAAAACATGATAATGCAGTGGATACTCTGACTTTCGTCAGGTGACCCAAAGGAGTAAAGAAACTCATAGGATTGGTTCAGTGCAGAGGCTCAACGGATTAAAATGTATGCAAGGACAAAGTGTTATATTCAAGGGCGACTGTAAAAGTGACTTGTGACATTTTCAAAAACTACTTGGCTTGGTTCCTTCAAATTTTCCACCCATCTAGATAGACGAGTGTCTCTTTTTAATTTAACGAGCTCGAGGAGGGTAACCCATGCTTGATATAACTCACCTTTGGTAAGTCCCTCTTCCTTTGTTTAACGAACTGGAAGAAGTAAGGGTTCGGTCCCATATGGGTCCTTCAATGTATGATTTTTTAGCGAGTCCACAGAAGGCAAACGCAATGGTTTTTAATGTTTAGAGAGGCTGAAAAGAACTTAAAGGAGACTCCAGGGTTGTCATTTTTTGTAATTTTAGTCTCGCAAGGCAGAAAAAGAGATAAACTACCACTTGAAAGGCGTCCTTTTAAACCTTTTAACGATTGTGAAAGGAAGCAATATCACTCAACAATATTTTCATGTTTAGAGAGTCTGAAAAGAGCTTAAAGGAGACTCCAGGGGGTTCATTTTTCATATAACCTTTACGAGTCCGAAAAAGTGATAAAAGTATACTCGATTACATTCTCATGTATTTACGAGCAAGATAAAGAACAAATACTAAGCTCGGTATGAGTTTCATTTTTACACAATATTGAAACAAAATTAAACTATGCTTGTAAATTCCCAACGTAATTTCCAAGGGTCAGGATACCCATGGATGGTTGGTACTCTACCCCCAGCTTGAAAATCTAGCGGCTTAACTCCAGAATGATAATCAAAGGCTGGAGACATGCCCCCCAAGCTTCAATTCTTTCATCGACTTTGAATTTTTCACCAATTTATGTACTAGATGGAGAAAAAGGATACAGGTGGATGAAAAGAAGGTTCAAATAAGAGACCTAACGAAAGACTCGACTCGACATCTACGAGATCTAGCGAAAGAATTGACATGATGGGAGAGGTGACTATTTCATTTTTTAACGAGCTTGACACAAAAAAAAACTATGCTCAAGGCTCTGGGTTCAATCCCCAAAAAAAAATTTCATTTTTAACGAGCCGGGGACAGAGAGGAAAACTATGCTCATAGCTTCTGTTTCATTTTTAACTAGCTTTCCATAGAGAAGTGAAACTATGATCGTAACCTCTTCTTGATCATGGCCTCCAAGAGGATAATTCTCTATAAGAACACCATTTCTAAGGACAAAACTCGGTCATGGCCTCCAAGAGATCTTCATTGGATGGAAGAAACACACTCTGGAAGGAACTCATGTCGAGAGTCATGATAGGGGTAAGGAGGTCAGGCTCCAATATCCCTACCAAAGAGATCACCATGTCAACCACCAGATCCAAGTCATCTTCATCAGCAGCTGAAGGCATGGGAGATAACTCCACATAATTGACTTGTGGCGAGGGCGATACCGTCTTCATATAAGAACCGTTTAGGGAGGTAATTGGGTTGGTAATCAAGTCAGGACCAATGCATGAAAGTTGATCAATAGTCACCATTATTCCATCGTGCAGAAAATATATCACACAAAAAAGAGTGGGCACAATAGCTTTCATGGCATAGACATAATCTGGCCCAAGGAGTAAATCGAAATCCAAGGGGTCTTGGACTACCATAACATCAATAAAGACAATTTTCCCTCCCAAAGTTACAGGAAACTGGGGAAGGATCCCTAAAGGGTGAGTGGTTCTTCTGTTAAAAGCGAACAAAGTTTGGGTAATCGGCACAATATGAGGATAACCCAAAGATTTCCAACCAATAGAGGAAAAAATACTAACGGATGAACCTTCATCTATCAGCGCAAGAGGAACATCCTGACCACAAACCTGTACTGTAATCTTGAAAGGAATGTGAGAGGGAAGACGAGGTCAAGTTAGCACACCCCAATCAAAGAGGATGGCCTCATTACTTGGAGGGTTTTTGCAGGAGAATGAGGAATGCCCCCAAACACGGTAGATTCTGTATCAACGAGAAAAACGTGGGAAGTATCAGGTTTACTCTTTAAAGGGGGAGTAGGATCGATTGATAATGACGTCAAATCGACCACTTAGGTTTCATTCTCCAAGGGGTTGACAGGTGGAAATGGATCGATCGCTTGGGTTTCACTCTCTAATGGAAGAGCGGGATCGAACGAGGATGGGATCGAATCAACCACTTTTTCAACTGGTTCAACTAAGGACGTGACCAGATTGACGACATGATCAACCAGACTAACCGATGAAGGGACTAGAGAAACCAATTTGGCACTCATTACAGGATGAGTGGGATTTACCACATTGTCACTCTTCATATCTAGGGTGGGACTGACCAATGATGGGACTCGATCAGTCACTTGGGTTTCACTTTTCTGATGAAAAGTGGGGTTGATTGATGATGAAACTGGATCAGCTACTTTGGTTAGTGGTTCAACCGAGGATGAAACTAGATTGACCACCTGATCAACTGGACTGACCAGGGATCGAATTGGATTGACCATTCCATCAACTAATGATAGGTGGGGGGAAATACTATGATAACCAATTGGGAGTTGAAGCTTTTCCAAAAGAGAAGAAGCCTTGTCCATACGAGGACAAAGGTGAGAATAATGATCACCTCCGCATAACATACAAGGAAACTTAATAGATAATTTCTTGTTACCAACCTTAACATCACTAGTTGACGAAGCATCACCAACATGTCTAGTAGAGGATGATGATGTGGAGGACCACATTTCTAATACCTTGGGAATACTAGGGAAATCCCTCATAAAGTGGTCACCCTTACAAGGAATGCAAGGGAATTTGGGTTTTAGATTCTTCATTTTAATCTTGTCGACCTCATAAACACTCTCAGTATGATTAATAATAGTTGGTTGCTTGGATCCAACATCTGATATGGTTGGAGGCTTGGTCCTTTTCAGTTTCTTCTTCTTCTTCTCTTTTTGTTTCTTCTTCTTCTTATCAACCTGGCTACATGCTTTGGATATTTCACTAGGAGAAGAAGGAGAAAGGGAAGGAGACTTAATGGGTGAAGAAGGAAAAAATTCAACATGAGGTTGATGTGTGGGTGGTGTACTTACATATGAAGCAATAGGTGCAGTTGAAGCACTGGGAATATTTGAGATCATCAGAGTGAAGAACAACCAAACTGGTAGTCCGATGGTGAGTCCCAAAAGACTCAATGTGGCAATGTCCGAAGGACCAATGTTTCCAAAATAAGGAAAGGTGAAAGGTTCCCCGGGACAAGGGGTTCCTCCATTGGTACTCCCAGGAGTTGATGCCATTATCACTGACTCGACCTAAGTTCCACTAATTAAAACAAACAACACATGCTATGAATCTAAGAAGCAAACAATCAAACAAAACTTCCCACAATTAAACCACTAGTTGGTGATGAAATCCAATGTCACGAGATCAATATAGGAAGGGAAGAGGATAGAGAGGGTGGATCATTTACATTGGCAACCTGATTAACGGACTTACACCTTGGTGCAAGCTTCCACACGGTAATTTTGGATTTACCCTCTAAGGAGCCCAAGTGAGTTTGACCAACGTATGTTCCAGGTACAGTGAGACTTCCCTTCACCATCACCTTGTGTAAGACCCTGAAGATTATGGCTACTAAGGTCACCAACTCACAGTCATCCCCTGGGTGGGTACAGTCGATAGTCCAGTCTGAATGTATGGACAGGATAACAAGTCTGAAATCCTTCAAGATAACTAAGGACAAGTGGACCGATAGAACTCTAGAGGACCCCGAACGGATTCGGAGTTCACAAAGCACCGAGACCAATTGAAGACATTTGAACCTCAAGAACCCCCAATATATGATCTGACTACTACGAATGGTTAAACCATGGAGGGATAATCTTTGTAACTCTCCCGAGCACGACCTCGTGTGTAACCCCTGTGTGAGAGGGGGATCCCAGAAATCTTATACGAAAATTGGATTTTCTCTCCCTATCGCAAGATGCTAAGTTTGTATGACATCTTTGGAAAGTTATCCTTTCAACCTATTCCAAATCCCTAGACCTTAAGCTAATGTAGGTTTGCTAACAAAAAATGTAAAAATGTCTGATAAATTTTAGTTTAGCACTTGATTTTAAGGTTGTTGTTGACTCAAGAGGAAAATGGAGTGGACTAAATGATGTTTTGACCGACTCTAAACAATGCAAATAAATGAGAATGCAAATATTTCACCCTAATGAAAGCTATATTATGAGAAGGAGAAAACTTTTATCATTCCCAAATGCATAACGTCCAATTTTTTTTATCAAACTTATCAATGTCAATATCTTCAAGAAATGAGTCAAATATATTGTACACCAATACACGATTCTTGCCCCCCCCAAGACTAAAAAAAATGCCAAAAACCATCCAATTTTTCTACTTCAAATGAAAACTATTTCCACTACCCAAAAGCAAGAATGAATCTATATTCTTTGTTTGATTCTAATGTATAAAGAAAGTAAATACAAATCCTTTGATGCTCTACTACTTTCAATCAGGAGAAATATTCCTATGCAGATGCAAAAGACACAAAGCAAAAAGGCTACAAACAAAGCATGCACTCAAGGCAGTGAGGTATGAAACAAAACAAGTAGAAACTTGTTCTGACAAGAACACAATAAAGGATTCTACAACCAATCAAGAATTCAAGGAACACAAGAAAATGCAGAGAAGATTCCAAGAAAAGACAGGGAGAAAGAGAAATCACTCAAAACTGTCCCGACAAAACAAGTAGCTAGAAAAGGAAATTTCACATTTCTAAAAAAAGTTTCAAGCTCCAATCAAGACAATAGGGAGAGATAAGCATCAAAAACCAATACAAACAACTTCACAAACCAACCACAAACTCTGGGTAAAGACCTTTTTAAAACAGGATGCAAAAGATTGAGCAAAAGTAGGCAAAAAGTCCTAAAAAAGAGACTAACGCTCCATGTCTCAAGGGTATAGAGAATTGAAACACTCCCTAACACATTGTAGGGGATTGTTGGACAGATATTAGCGCTCTGGTATGGCCTAGGGGGGGCTACTAGTCCTCCCAGAATCCTAGAAAAAGAGCCAAAAATGCAAAAAACTCTCCCAAAATGCATAAAAATTGGTGAAATTGCTAGTGAAGGTAGGAGAAGGCTAATGGATGATGAACAAATAGTAAAATTGATCCGAAAGGTGGGAAAATATAAGTAAATACAAGAGTAATTTCTTGATAAAAATGACCTCAAATATCAAATTGAACAGTGGATCGATCTTTGAATTTCCTTACAACAACTTTCATTCAATCAGATAAATGAAAAAAATGGTAGATCGACTCCAAATCTCAAAGAAGAAGAATGACTCAAAGTAAGGAAGGAAGATGTCAAAAATCCAAAAAAAACATCATCAATTCTTAGAAATAAAAATGTTGGAGGCCAAAACAAAGACACACTGAGATGGTGATAACCCTCAGCAGATGAATCAACAAAAAATTAAACTCAAAGATCAACTCCCAAAAGGGTTTTTAGCAGAAAAAGACCAACTCTCTGGTATCAAGGGCACCATAGTGTTGCGTCCCTCTATGGGAGCCTGCAAGGGAGTTCTATTTCTCTGGTTGTAGAGGCAGGGGAGCGCTAGCCTCTCAAAAGAACAAAAACTTGCCCAGAACTAAAAAAACTCAAGAAAATCCAGAAATTGAATGTGTACAGGATGAATCCAAGAGATAATGACACATATAAGAATCAGAAACACAATATGAATATTATCTAAATTTGAGCAAAGGCCAAAAACAATACCAAGGAAGGAAACTAAAACTGAAAGCTTTGGTCCCCAGTGGAGTCGCCAATTTCTGTTACAGGAAAATCCCCTTGCAGACATGTGAACTTCCTCTTGGATCTAGACCCCTATAACCAAGATAGAAAGGTGCTAACATTGATCATTGAAATCCCTTTAAACCTAGTTAAGTTAATCTATAGAGAAAAGGAAGAAGATATGAACCTTTTTACGATGTCTTTCCTCGCCTAGTCCAAGTTGAGATTTGATCTTCAATCTCTTCAACAAGTCCTACAATCCAATCAAAGACAAAACATACTTCCTATTCTACCAAGATTAGTTTGAAACTAGATCTATCCATCAAGGACAAGTTCATGTAGATATACACAATCTAGAAGGAAACATGACAACACATGTATTAATGAGAACTCAAAAGAGATACTTACAAAACCTTGATGAAGTTGCAACAACCTCTTCCTTCTCTCCTTGTCCAGCCCCTTGCTCAAATAATCCAGAATCAAAATGACTATGCTTTCACTGATAATTCTCCCTTATGAGATCATAATTTTGATGCCTTCTATGTCTCCCTCTTTTATCATGAGAAAGCCTCCTTATATAGGCTTGGAGAGGCCTAACCACATTAGATATTCTTGGGATAGGTTGAGGATATTTCTCCATTAGTTGTGGATCCTCCCTAAGATCTAGACTTAACCTCGGATTTGAATCAAACTAGCTTCATATATAAGGGGGATCTTCCCCTGATAAAACTCCCCCAGAATGGTGCATAGAGCGCTACAACGCTCCCCCAAAGGAGGTCAAGGAGTGCTAGCACTCCCTGCTAGTGGGTAAGGGAGATTTTCCCTTCAAAATTCATTTTTAAGTGGTCTTTCTCAAGGAAAAGTCTTTGTACTCTTTGTCAAATGATTTCTCCTTCTTTAACCAGTATCTGAGGGTGTATTCAAGTGTTCCTCGTGATGTCGTTAGAGACATGAAATAGGCAAGATGACAGTATGATGTTTGCGACACTTGCGGCCAAAATGCGACACTTGATATACTTGTAATGACGACAATAGGTCATCATTGAAGTGAGTAATTTTTATGTGTAACAAAGACTTTATATCCACCTTTGAGCACTTGGATTTCATAATGGAGGGCATGTTAGATGCCTTCTTCAGGGAATTCTTTATCAGTGGCCTCAAGGATGAAATATGTGCCTAGTTCCTAATGGATCACCCTCAAACTTGGTTGGAAGCTACTAAACGAGCCAAGGATTCCCAACAAGTTGACTCCAACCAAAACCAAAAACCCTCCTTTATTCCTCACACTCAATTCACCAATCCTCCCACTCCCCTCAAGATATAGAAATTAACTCAGGAAGAATTGGTTGAGTGTCAACTCAAGGGTCTTTGCTACAATTTTATATCTTCAACAAAAACTGATGAAACGGTTCCTCTATGTTGCTACCATATGCATATTCCTCTCTTTCTTCGGATGATGCCCTTCTATATTTTGACAAAACCTACAACATCTTATGCACTTGAAGGAGTCCACTTGATTAGATTTTTTTTCAATCAAAGTAGTATCAGTGGACTCAAATCTAACCACAGAGCCCGAGATTTTCCTAGGGATAGGGTATTTCCTTGGAGCCATTTGATATCCAAGAACTTGTTGCAAATACTTCTTCTCATAATAAAATTAGAGAAAAAACCCTTAAGGACAAAACTTTCTTGGTTCCAAGAAAACCTTAATAATACTTCTTTGATGGCGAGCTGCAGCTTTAGAAGAGGATCCCAAGACTTGATGATGATTTAAGAACCTTGAAAAACTTTCCTATATACCTTTTTCACTTCAAATGTAAAAACAAATATTTTTCACGAATTGGTAGCGCACTTAGTGTTAAAATAGCGCTTTGTGATACCAACTTGTCATAATGAAGAATTATTTCAAAATGGACATCCCTTTGTGATTTGAAGTGAAATGATGGATCATTATAGACCATAAGTGACTAAAACAACTTGTTATTGGCCCTAAAACAATTTCATGACTCAATTAACCACCTAAGACTCCAAAATATATATATATATATTATTTGGGAGCTAACATCTGGCTCTAATTGGGGATGGAAGCCTCCCTGTGAGGTTCCAAGAACATAACAGACCCTGTTCCTTCCCACTCAATCCGAAAACCCTACAACCTGCTCTGATTATGATATCAAACCACTCTTCAAAAATGTACATCTTGGACTCTATAATGCCTAGTCCATTGGGTTATGGAGTCATCTAGTATTAAACTTGTACAACTAATCCTTTACAAGCTTTCAAGACCTGTCACTTATTCAAGGAATTAACTAATAAACTGTTGAAAACTTGAGGGAAAAAAAATGCTCTAGAAGCGATCTTTATTTCCTATGCTACCCTACTTCTAACCAGTTTTGCAACTTGGTCAAGTAAAGGAAAACTTCCATAACAACCATTCAAGTAGCTTCAAAACTAGAAATATCTTGTCCATGCCACTGATCAATAGATAATAACGGAAACATATCAGCCATGATAGAAAAAATTCCAGAAAACCATACTCACCTCTGAATGTTAGTGAAAGGAAATATAAAATTGTCAAATGATTTGAAATATATGACTCCATCAAGGATGCAACCAGATCCTTGAAACCAAGATCAAAAACATATTGATCCATAGAAAACAAATGCTCATCCATGACTGCCTCTTTTCTTGAAAAATGATAACCCTCTAGTCCTCTTGTGATCAGATCTTGATCATCAGTAGTGTTATCACCATAAAAAATTTCGATGGAATCCAAGTTTCAAAACTTAGCTAAGGAATAAAAAAGTGTGGAGGCACGACAAACTAGAGGGGGGAGCCACATCTGGAAGAATATAGATAAATCTAGCAGAGACGCGAGGGTGATGGGACCCAACAAACCACAGATCTCAGAGACCACAGATCAACAGTCATCAACTGTATCATGCGGAGAACTAGAACAAGGTTTAATTATGTGAAAGTGGGTCGATGTAAATACCATGGTTTTGGCGTGCGACCATGTGGTGCCACCAGAGGCATATCACGGTGAAAATTGGTCTACTCCAAACTGCTTTGTCTCACCCCCGATATCGAAAAGTGCATATAAAAGGAGGTCCTTGGTCATTATTTTATGATATTTCAAATCTTTTGAACATTTGAAAATTGGCACAAACGCTCCATCGAACTCAAGCTCAACAGTGAACCAAACTCGTGCACTCTCCACTAATTCATAGGTATTTTTCATCATGGCCATGAATCCTGTCATTTTATCCGTAACAGAGAAAGATCTCACATGTAAAGAAGAGTCCCTAATTGACAGGGACTCCGATATTTTTGACACAGAAATACCCATCTCACCCATTTCCATGTCCAGAGACAATTTGTTAGACAATGTCGAGAAACGAATACCCTTCCTCGAAGCGACGCACGCATCCATAACCCCTTACGCCATCGAATTCGTGTTCCCTTTCCCAAAGTTCATAAGCTAGTGTGCAGAACAGTATTTTCTGGAAGAAAAGGTCATTTTGAATAAGTTAGGATCATAGGTCTTGTGTAGAATAGATATCTCATCAATTTGACATGCTCTCGGTATACCAGAGTCTTCCCCCTCAGTGTCGAAGCCCTTTAAGGAAGAGAAAATAATCACAGTTTATAGAGAGTGCCCCCCGAATTCAAAACCCAAATTTTGCAGACCATTGTTAAGCTCAAACATCATTCTGGGAACCTGTCGTTGCCTATGGATGTAAGTGTCATGATTATGGAGGTCCAGTGGGCCTGTTCCATACTTAGTCAGATTTTAGGATTAGATAATGACAAACTTGTAGTAGAGGTCATGTTGGGTTTTCTGTTGACCTTTTTTCAGTTAGAGTCCAGTTAGTCAGTCTGTATCAGATTTGAAGATTTCATCGTTGATAATGTGCACAAACAATTGGTAAAATTCCAATCACTTAGACACTTCAGGTATTACATGCATTTGTTGAGAATTTCCCGGGAAACAAGTAAGACAAAATTCCATGAAGCTACATTCATCTCAACTGAATGCAAAAGGATCACAATGCTTATTTTTATAAATAAGATCATGTCCAGGTTTATAGCCTCATCTTCAATACGATCCTGCCAAGGGTTTTGGAAGAAATGAAAATCTCTTTACAACCCAATCCAGAGAACAGGGTAGGAGATTGGATGATGTTCATGCATTCTACTATAATTTGGGTATATGGTTATCAAGAGGGACCTTACCTTTTACCTATCTTCTTGACTCCCAGAGTCTTTTCCATAGAATTCATCATACAAAGGATCATTTCAGAAACAAATCTTTCTCTGAAAATACACAAGGCATCTAACTTAAAGTTTCCTTTCATAATAGGACCCTTTGTGGTAAAAATTAGGTCATGTTTACCTCAGATCCAGGCCAATCTTAGTGAATTTGGGTTTACACAGATACAAGGGAGGAAATATGATCCACACCAGGTCATATCTAAAAGAAGGCTGATGAGAAAACAAGGCCCCTATGAGCATGAGCATGTTGAAGGATTTGACAAACTGGCAAATCTGGAAACCTGTGCAGATATGGAAGTCATTTTGCAGCTTGACTAGACACAACAAGTAGAGTCATCCCCGCAGCATATCCAAACACAGAAAAACTCTCCAAGGTTGATCAATAAAGACCCAAAGGTGAGTGTTGATAACAAGAGGATCAGTTCAAAGGCCCTGGGCACCAATAGTCAGCAAAACGTTCTCAAGAAAATGAAAATGACACCATCTTCTCAGATAGTAGACCTAGAGGAAGAAGATCCAAAAGAGAAAATGAGCATGGAAATGGTGGAGAGAAGAACCAAAAATGAAGAAGATAATACAGAGAGCATGCCACAAGGTGAAATTCGCTCAAGGGCTTTCAGCAGCAAGAAACATGTCTTTAGAAAGACACCTGGGGTAGTCTACCAATCCAAACAAGATTTAGCGAATCAATATGTTGTGAAAGGAAATATGCCCAATAGTGAAATAATATATTTGTTACCTGAGGTAGAAATAATCTCCCAGCACAAGTATTACATGTTCTCAGTCAAGGATGTAGAAATAAATAATTTTAACATAGCAGTGGAAAATAAGGATAAAGTGTCTGAAATAAAGATGCATTATGAAAATATCGGTGCCCCAGACAAGGTAAAGTTCCACAGAAATGCCAGTGACATGCTATATTCAGACTACCTAAGTCTGAGTCTGAGGGTTTCAAGACCGACAACCCATGCACTCAAATTGGATGGACAATTGAAGCAGGAAAAATAATCCAACAAAGCCTAGTAGACACAAGTCAAAAGATTGGAATCTAAAGGCCCTCAAGGGGTAAAATATTATTTAGATGAGAAAGAGAAGATGATCCAAAACCTGAAGAAGAGGTTGAATATGTCTACCACAGAACATCCGCAGACAACAGAGCTATTCTCTAGAGAAATAAAAGAGACACTCAGACAGAAAACACTAAATTACAAAGCGAAAGTATTGCAGCTGGAAAAGGAAAAATAAAGTTGGTCACAAGGAGAGGCAACAAAATCAGACATGGTGGCTAGTGTGCCTTCTACTACAAAAAATGGATCAAGCACTGATGGATTGGTTTAGGCTATGTCTCAGGCAAGCTTAAAGATAGAAAAAATCAAGATCCTTAAGGAGGTCATAGAAAAGATGCAGCAAGAGATGAAAATGAAGAATGAAAAGATGGCCCAATTCCAAAAGGAGAATCAATATTTGCAAGAAAGGGTGAACAAGTTGAAGATGAGATTGAAGGGAAAAGTATTGTTGCAAGGAGATAAACATGTAATATGGGATTCTGTTGTAGCTGAAGCTACTAAGTTCAGGGTTTATCTGAATTTTATAAATGACAAAGACAGCCTGGCTATCACTACCCAAAGAAGATGTATTGTTGTTAATGAGACACTGGCAAAAAAACACTCGAAACGGGCCCAAAAAGCTATTAATTTGTTGAATTTTGTGTCCACTGTTGATCTTCATACCATTGGGGTAAAATATAGAAATGCACTGATCATTTGGGCCAGGAGGATCATCGTTAATCACAATTTTCTCAAGTCAGTTCAAACCAAAGCTATGCAAATGGAACAGATTATACAAGAGTTTAAGGATACATTTGAACAGTTGTTTATCAAGGGACTCTCGCCATTTTGGGATGGTAAAGGGAAATTATACGATCAAGGGAATACAATTCTCTCCTCACTCAGTGTAGAATGGATCATTCCAAATTTGAAGGCCTGGAAGAGAACTTGAAGGGACCCAATTTGGTGGAATATTTGGTCGCAGACTTTGAGATTTTGAATCAGTTTAAGACAGTAAAGACTGAGCTGCCAACTATGTCTTACACTACTTGCATTGATCTGGAGATTCTGATAAAGGAAATGATGGATTACAATATTCATTATGACTCATAGTGGAAGGAGATCGTGCGGTTGGGCAGGACGAAATGCAGTTTTCTAGGGACTAGTAAGTAACCTCTAGGTGTCACCAAACTGGAAAGTTCGACAGGAGATCAGAGTAGGACAGATGGCACAGAGGAATTCGAGCATTCAGAGAGATCCGTCCCTAGTTTATGAAACATTTTTTGCTTAAATCATTGTAAATTGGTTTGCCTACTAAAACCGTTGGCTTGTAATTATTTTAGTCAGTTTTAGAAATTGAAACCCTTCAGTTTCAGCCATTATAATTGAACTGTATAAGTACTAGGAGTTTTGAATGAATTAATGTTGGCATAAGTGAAAGGGCACCTTTTTGGTTGTTTTGAACTCCATTTTAATTTTCTGAAGATGAATTGAATACATGTGAAAAATCATTTGAAGTCTCTATGAAAAGATTCCAATGGTGGTGATATGAGTTTTGTCTCCTTTCATTGTATGTATTTCTTGTGTTCTTTTATTCCAGTTACATTTTCTTCTTTTTAAATTGGAGATTTAAAGGCCCAGAAATCATCTTTTGATGCTCTAGGCTTAATAAATTTAAACTGTGTGATTTTATTCCTAGCTGATTCATAATTCATTTCAGTAATTCTCTGATGCGGTCATTTGTTTTCTCTTTCCTCTCACACCCTGCTTGAATACAATTTATAACTCAGATTCATTGCCTCATTTGGCCTTTATCCTCTAGAGATTTCTATCGGCAAGTAATTGTTTTCAATCACTTTCAGGATATCAAATCCATAGCCCTAAGTGTTCCTCCCCTTCTTTTCCAACAATTTTATAAAAAAAAAACAAAATAATCTGAATCTAGCCATCGATTTCCAAAGATATATCAAGTGACACGAGAGATCCCTCTCTGATTTGAGTATGCTAGTGCCCAACTCTAAAGTAGGTTGAAGCAATTACCTCTTTTGTTTGTCTATTAGCAAGACAAAATTTACAAAGTGTTAACATTATGGCGTCGTTGTCGGGGATGAAATTGAAAGATCTTCCCTGGGAAAAATGACTTTAAGATTAGTTTTGATCCCTGAGGGTGACATTGGATCGAATACCTTATTGGATAAGGTTATTATTATTACCCTGGCGACTCCATTATTGAGAAACCAGTTGCACCAAGTAGTGTGAACTTGAAATCTTGGCTCCCAAGAGAATTCACACCAGAAGCAACCCAGACCCAGAAGATGCAATCCTTGTGTCTAACCCTGAGAAGCTTGTACATAAAAGAAAAGAAAATCCAGTAACCCCCGTGTTGTGTCCAGACTGATATCTACCCTTACTGAAGGACTGAGTGACAAGCATTGAAGACCTTGATTTTAATGTGAAATTTGAGTAAACTCTATTTAGAACTAAATCTGAATCCTGTTTAGATGAAGTCATCTTTGACGAATAAAGGTTCCAAGATTTGATTTTAGCTGCACCTGCCAGGCCTGTAGTGATCCCCGCTCAGAACCAACAGCCAGTCTGACCCCTCACAACAGCCATGGTAGTTATGTTTTCTCCCCTCGTACTACCTTATCAACTACATGATTTACCTCAAGATTATAACCTAAGGATCAAACTATATGATGCTGAAGGTAACATATCATCCCAGAAGCACCTAGACTGGTTTAATGATTTCATAGACTTAGAGGAGGTGGACTTTGAATATGTAAAAATGAGACTATTTACATAAAGTCTTGTAGGAGAAGTGAGGAAGTGGTTCATATCCCTTCCAGAAGCCAGTATTGTAGATTTCGAAGCCTTTGAAACCAGCTTCCTTGCAAAATGGGGAGACAAGAAAAATCCCCTTCAGTTGTTGACCCAGTATAACAACACGAAGAGATCACCTGACGAAACAGTGCAGGATTTTTCATCCAGATTCATAAAGGTCTATAATTTGATTCCTGCTGAGGTAAACCCCCCCCCCATAAATCTTCTCATCTCAAATACGTTGATTCTTTTGAAAGTGATTTTGCTTTATTATTGAGAAAACAGAGATCTGTTACATTAGATGACATGATGACTGATGTCATAGAGTTCGAAGTGAATCTAATGGATTTAGGAAATATAAAATCTAACTCTGGAAGGGATATGAACAAAACTCAAGATAAAGCACAACCTTCAACCTCACAAACATCATAAGAAAGGTTTGAAGCAATGATGAGAAACATAGAGAGAATGGCCCTGGATAATAGGTCTAACCCCATAGAACAAGCTGATGGTCCACTCATAAATTCGAGGAGACCAGCAATCCCACAAATTAAACAAAGAGAGAAAAGAAATCAGGGAAATCAGAGGAATCAGGAAAATCAAGCAGATTAGGTGAATCAGGCAAATCAGGGAAATCAAGAAAATCAGGGGGAACAACAAATAAGGCCTCCTTTTCAAAATAATTATTTGAATGAGAATTATGATGGATATTTTGAAGACAACATGAACTACTATGATGATAAAGAAACAAAGGTATTTTTTACTAAAGAACAACACGACCAGTTCATGGATGCAAGTGAGACATTTTTGCAGGATGAGGAGGAAAGGCTATCAGTAGAAACTGAAGATTACTAGACAGGATTGAAAAATGACATCATGAAATTCCAAATACAATATAACCTTCGCAATAAAAAATTACCTCTGAACCCTCCAAAGGGAAACCCCACCAAAGAAGCTCAGAGTAACACACCTTCTTCAAGTCAGCCCAAAAAAGATTTTGCTGCAAAGGATTCAGCTGCAAAAGACTCTGATGTGAAGGATTCTGCTGCAAAGGGTACTGTGGACAAAGTAAAGTAGAAATAAGAACCCCATAAGAGAATGTTGGAGGCAAGGAAAGAAACGGTCACCAAAGAGGTAGAGAAAACATCATCCTCCTTTAATTTTGAAAGTGAGATGGCCAAGATTAAAATTTTTGTACCTTTCAATGAATTAATCAAAAACACTGAGTATAGAAATCAAATCATCAAAATTTTGAAGATAGAACAAACTTTTGATACCCTGAACATACAAGATGATCATCAAGCCATCTTATTTGGACCACGTGTGGAGGAAAATAATGATAATGAAGAAGTTTCCCCTTTTTATGTCATCTTGAAAATTCATTTCATGGCTCTACACAATGCCATGTTGGACTCAGGAACATCTCATAACCTGATTCCTAAGGTGGTCATGGGCCAACTGGGCCTGGACATCATAAGGCCTTACAAAGATTTTTTCTCTTTCAATTACATGAAGGTGAAGTGCCTAGGTCTTATTAAAGATTTGGTGGTATATTTGGCACAAATCCCAACAAATAATATGGTCATCGATGTAGTGGTTTCTAACATCCTTCCCAAGTTTGGCATGTTGTTGTCAAGGTCTTGGGCTGCAAAATCAAAGGAAACCCTCCAGATGGACATGTCATACGCAACCATCCCTATTTTTGGTCAGGACAGAAGGTTGTATAGAGAAGTTTTACTAAAATACATGGTCAACAATAAGTCACAACCAAGTAATCACCTCATATACTCCATGGAAATTGAGTTGGGATCTTCTATTTTCTTCAATGACCTATGTTGCGAAGAGAAAGAACCAGAAATTGACATGGCTAAAAAAGAGAGATCTGATCAGCAGAATGAGGAATATTCAGAGCAACAGGATGAAGCAGAAGATCACATATGGAAGATGATTTTTGATGGGGAAGCCTACAGAGAGGGAGTGGGGCTAGCGTTTGGATCAATCACCCCAAAGGAGATTTGAAATTGTGTTCTTATAAACTTGTTTTTTAGTGCACAAATAACATGGAAGAATATGAAGCATTAATATTGGGGTTAAAAGTTTTGAAAGAATTGGGTGCCAAAAGAATTGTTGTACATGGAGACTCTAAGCTAATTATAAATCAAATCAACGGCATATACCAAGCAAAACACCCCAAACTGAGGGCTTATAGGAATTTGGTACTAGATCTCCTTGAGAAATTTCCAGAATGTAATCTTTCAGCAATTCCAAGAGAAAATAATCAAGTCGTTGATGCCTTGGCTACCTCAACAACAGTTTTCAAATTCCCAATTTTCCCTAACAGAACTTACAAGGTTGAGGTCAAATACAGACCAGAAGTACCAGATAATATGAATCACTGGCAAGTTTTTGAGGATGAAAAATAGATAGAAAGCTTCCTCAAGAATGAGAATGAATTTGAGAATTTGAATATTGATGATGAATTCTGTAATGATGAAGTAGATGCAACTGCTTTCACGAAGGAGGGGTATTTTGAAAATCAGATTGAAGGCAGAGATAACATTCAGCTAAAGAGAAACATCATTCCCAAGGGTCTGGTCCCATTAGAGAAACTCTTTGATAATAATGATGTGGCCAGAAGTCCAAAGATTACAGTAAATGAAGGGGATGTGGAAGATTGTAATATTAGGAATCCAGAGGTTCCAAAGATTGTTAAGTTGTCCAGAAATCTCATCCCTGAAATCAAGGAGAGATATATCAAATTAATGAAAGTGTTCCCTAATGTTTTTTTCCTGGAGCTATGATGATTTGAAAGTTTATGACACCAGTATAATCTAGCATGTGATCCCAATCAAAGAAGATCATAAACCTTTCAAACAAAAATTAAGAAGGATAAATCCTTTACTACTTCCTTTGATCAAGAAAGAAGTAAAGAAACTATTTGAAGCCAAAATCATAGTGTCCCTGAGATTTTCTAAATGGGTGGAAAATCTGGTGCCAGTCAAAAAAAAGAGTCGAGAAATCAGGTTGTGTGTGGATTTCAGGAATCTAAACAAATTACCCTAAAGGACAACTATGCACTGCCTAAAATGGATCATATTTTATAGAAGGTGATGGGCTCTCAGAAAATGTCAATATTAGATGGCTTCTTTGGATACAATCAAGTTATGGTGCACCCCAATGATCAAGAAAAGACAACATTACAACACCTTGGGGAACATTCATGTATGCCAAGATGCCTTTTGGGCTCATGAACGTAGGGGAAACATTTTAGAGAGCTATGGACATAGATTTTGCTCATGAGAAGGACAAGTTCATTGTATCTACCTGGATGATATCACTATGTATTCTTCCTCAGATGAGGAACACCTCAAGCATCTAAGAAAGGCATTTGAAAAATGCAGGAGGTTTGGTATATCATTGAATCCCAAGAAGTCAAATTTTTCCATGAAAGAAGGAAAGTTGGGTCATATTATTTAGAAAGAGGGGATAAAGGTAGATCTCAATAGAGTTGAAGGAATCTTGAAAATTGGCATACCCAGAAGTAAAAAGGAGGTACAATCTTTCTTGGGAAAAGTGAATTTTCTGAGAAGATTCATCTCTAATTTGGCTGAAATAATAAAACATATTACCAACATGATCAAGAAGGGAAATGAAATAAAATGGATTCCTGAAGCCAGAAAGTCCTTTGAAGGAATCAAGGTGGCATTGACCAAGGCTCCAGTACTGGCTAGTCCTAATTTTCAAAAGGATTTCATATTGTTCTCTTTCAGCTCAGAACACATAATTGTTGGTGTTTTACTCCAGAAAGATAACCAAAATTTTGAGGGATGCTCCTCTGAAGTATGACATCATGGAGAAGAAAGCATATGATTTAGTCAAAGCCTTGAAAGAATTCATAGTTTACATCCTGCATTCCCATACTATTGCTTATGTACCCAACAGCTCAGTGAAAGACATCTTAACCCAACCTGATCCTAGAGGAAAGAGGGGAAAATGGATAACATTGTTGTTAGAATATGACCTTGAGATCAAGCCCACCAAGTTGATCAAGGGACAGGGATTGGAAAAGTTGATGGCACAGACCAATTGTGAACTCTTAGGAATAAATTTCATTGCAGACCTGTCAGAGGTTGCAGAAGAAGAGAAGGTGACTCCACGAATATCCCATAAATTTCTTGATTCCACATGGTATGCAGACATCATCTTTGTGTTGAAAATTTTGCAGGCTCCCCCTGAATTTAGTAAAACAAAGGCCAGATTATTGAAGCTGAAGGCAACAAAGTTTTATTTAGTAAATCAATCTCTATATTGGAAATATCCAAGGGGGATTTTATTGAGTTATTTGATAGAAGAAGAAGCATAAAATACCATCAGCGAGTTCCATAAGGGTGACTGTGGGGGCCATCATTATTGGAAGACAAATGTGCATAAGATTTTGAGTGTTGGGTTATATTGGCCTAGCATTTTTCTCGATGTCTTTAAAGAAGTTTCAAAATTCCATGAATGTCGTATTTTTGATGGAAAAGGAAAATTGCGGACTCTACCTTTGAAACCCATTTCTGTGGAAGATCCTTTCAGACAGTGGGGCCTTGATTTTATAGGGGAAATACATCCACAATCCTTAGCCCAACACAAGTGGATTCTGACAGCAATAGATTATTTCACTAAGTGGATTGAGGCAGTTCCCACTAGGTAGACAACAGATGATGTTATGATCCAGTTTTTAGAAGACAATATTTTGTCCATGTTCGGGTGTCCGACTAAGATCATAACAGACAATGAAATAGCTTTCAAGTCCAAGAAAATAGAAAAATTTTGCAGTGATTACAATATCAACCTTGGTCATTCTACATCATGTTACCCTCAAGGAAATGGGTTGGTTGAGTCTTCGAACAAAATCTTAGTCAAAATCATCAAAACACTGCTGCAAGAAAACAAAAAGGCCTGGCACAAAAATCTCATCCATGCACTGTGGGCTGAAATAATATCCCCAAAGAGATCTATAGCCACATCCCCTTTCCAAATAGTCTATGGTACAGAGGAAATCTTTCCTACTACATTAGGGTTTCCAGCGATGAAGATGTTACAGAAGTGGGATGCAGAAACATATGTCACTCGAAGAAGAAAGGATGAACTAATCAGTGTACAACAAACCAGGGAAAGAGATTTCAACAATGCGCAACTGCACCAAGACAAGATCAAAGAGCCTTTCGACAGACATACCAAGGTGGATGACTTAAAAATGGTGGACTTGGTATTAAAATGGGACGTTGGGAATGAAGATAAGGGAAAGCATGGGAAGTTTGACCATCTATGGATGGTACCGTTCGATATTGTAGCATACCGTGGAAGTAATGCCTATATATTACAAGAGAGTAATGGAGACATCATTGGAGGAGGGCTTGTGAATGGCAGGTTCCTCAAACATTACATCATTTAAATAATCATCACCCCTCTCATTCATTGTACATAATCATTTTATGTTTTCCTTTTGCATAAAGAAGTTGGAATAATAGCAGCATAGTTGAAGCCTGAGGTGAAGGCCTTGAGCTATGTTGGGTCGATTTTGAGTTTTTGAATAAAGGTTGGAGTATTAAGACTGCGGGAATAAACTACATCCCAATGGGTAGGCACGTGGTCTACAGTTCTTTGCTACCTCACAGGGAGGATAGCATCCCCAATAGGATCCTATGTTATCACCATAACAATTTTCGATGGAATCCAAGTTTCAAAACTTATCTAAGGGATAAAAAAGTGTGGAGGCATGATAAACTAGAGGGCGGAGCCACATATGGCAGAATATGGATAAATATAGCGGAGACATGAGGGTGATGGGACCTGGAAAACCATAGATCTCAAGCACCACAGATCAACGGTCAACAACCGTATCGTGTGGAGAACTAGCAGGGGGTTTAATTATGTGAAAGCAGGTCGATGGAAATACCATGTTTTCGGCACACAACCACGTGGCACCACCAGAGGTATATCGGGGAGAAAATCGGTCTACTCTAAACCACTTTGTCTCACCCCCGATGTAGAAAAGCACATATAAACAGAGAGCCTTGGTCATTACTTTATGATATTACAAATATTTTGAATGTTTGAAAATTGGTGCAAACGCTCCATTGAACTGAAGCTCAACAGTGAACCAAAATCACGCATTCTCTGCTAATTCACAGGTATTTTTCAGCATGGCAATGAATCCTGTCATTTTATCCGTAACAAAGCAAGATCTCGCCTCAGAAATTACCGTCTCACCCATTTTCATGTCCAGATCCAATTTGTTAGACAGTGTTGGGAAACGAATACCCTTCCTCGAAGCAGCCCAAGCATCCATAACCCCTTATGCTATCGAAGTCACGTTCCCTTTCCCAAAGTTCATAAGCTCGTGTGCAAAACAGTATTTGCAGGAAGAAAATGTCATTTTGAATAAGTTAGGGTCATAGGTCTTGTGTAGAATAGATAGCCCATCAATTTGAAATGCTCTCGGTATACCAAAGTCTTCCCCCACAGTGTCAGAGCCCTTCGAGGAAGAGAAAATAATCACAGTTTATAGAGAGTTCCCCCTCAAAGTCAAAACCCTATTTTTGCAGACCATTATTAAGCTCGAACATCATTCTGAGAACCTATCGTTTCCTATGGATGTAAGTTTCATGATTATGGAGGTCCAGTGCACCTATTCCATACCTAGTCAGACTTTAGGATTAGATAATGACAAATTTGTAGTAGAGGTCATGTTGGGTTTTCGGTTGACATTTTTTCAATCAGATTCCAGTCAGTCAATCGATATCAGCTTTGAAGATTTCATCATCGATAATGTGCACAAACAATTGGTAAAATTCCAATCACTGAGACACTTTAGGTATTACACACATTTGTTGAGAATGTTCCTAGAAACAAGTAAGATAGAATTCCTTGATGTTGCATTCATCTCAACTAAATGCAAAAGGATCAAAATGATTATTTTTATAAATAAGATCATGTCTAGGGTTTATAGCTTCATCTTCAGCATGGGCCTGTCAAGGGTTTTGGAAGAAATGGAAAGCTCTTTACAACCCAATCCAGAGAAAAGGGTAGGAGATTGGATGTTGTTCATGCATTCTACTATAATTTGGGTATATCGTTATCAAGAGGGACCTTATCTTTTTCCTATCTTCTTGACTCCCAGAGTCTTTTCCCTAGAGTTCATCAGACAAAGGATCATTTCAGAAACAAGGCATTTTCTAAAAATGCACAAGGCATCTAACTTAAAGTTTCCTTTCATAATAGGACCCTTTGTGGTAAAGACTAGGTCTTGTTTGCCTCAGATTAAGGCCAAGCTCAGTGAATTTGGGTTTACACAGTTACAAGGGAGGAAATATGATCCACACCAAGTCATATCTAAAATAAGTTTGATGAGTAAACAAGGCCCCTATGAGCATGAGCATGTTGAAGGATTTGACAAACTGGAAAATATGGAAACCTGTGCAGATATGGAAGTCATTTTGCAACCTGACCAGACACAACAAGTAGAGTCAGCCCCGCAGCAGATCCAAACACAAAAAACCTCTCCCAAGGTTGATCATTAAAGCCCCAAAGGTGAGTGTTTATAACAAGAGGAGCAGTTCAAAGGACCTGGGCACCAATAGTCAACAAAATGTTCTCAAGAAAATGAAAATCACACCATCTTCTCAGATAGTAGACATGGAGGAAGAAGAGCCCAAAGAGAAAATGAGCATGGAAATGGTGGAGAGAAGAACCAAAAATGAAGAAGCTAATACAGAGAGAATACCATATGGTGAAAGTAGCTCAAGGGATTTCAGCAGCAAGACACCTGGGGCAGTCTACCAATTCAAAGAAGATTTAGCGAATTAGTATGCTCTAAAAGGAAATATGGCCAATAGTGAAATAAGAGATTTGTTACTCGAGGTAGAAAGAATCTCCCAGCACAAGTCTTCCATGTTCTCAATCAGGGATATAGAAAGAAAGATGTTTAACATAGAAGTGGTAGATGAGGATAAAGTGTCTAAAATCAAGCTGCATTATGAAAATATTGGTGCCCCAGACAAGGTAAAGTTCCACAGAAATGCCAGTGACATGCTATATTCAGACTACTTGAGTCTGAGTCTGAGGGTTTCAAGAGTGACAATCCAAGAGGGTAAAAGCTTCCTTAGATGAGAAATAGAATATGATCCAAAGCCTGAAGAATATTCTGAATATGTCTGCCACGGAACATCCACAAACAACAGAGATAGCTTCTCTAGAGCAAGAAAAGGAGACATTTAGACAGTAAGCACTAAATTACAAATCCAAAGTATTGTAGCTGGAAAAGGAAAAATAAAGTTGGTCACAAGGATAGGCAACAAAATCAGACATGGTGGCTATTGTACCTTCTACTATAGAAACTGGATCAAGCACTAATGGATTGGTTCAGCCTATGTCTCAGGTAAGCTCAAAGACATGGGAGATCAAGAGCCTTAAGGAGGTCATAGAAAAGATACAGCAAGAGATGAAAATGAAGGATGAAATGATGACCCAATTCCAAAAGGAGAAACAGTATTTGCAAGAAAGGGTGAACAAGATGAAGATGAGTTTGAAGGGAAAAGTATTGTTGCAAGGAGATAAACATGTAATCTGGGATGTTGTTTCTACTGATGCTGCTAAGTTCAGGGTTTATCTAAATTTTATAAATTACAAAGACAACATGGCTATCACTGCCTGAAGAAGATGTACTATTGTTAATGAGACACTAGCCCAGAATGCTATTACTTTGTTGAATTTTGTGCCCACTGCTGATCTTCAGACCATTGGGGTAAAATACAGAACTGCATTGATCATTTGGTCCAGGAGCATCATCGCTAAGCACAATTTTCTCGAGTCGGTTCAAACCAAAGTTGTGCAAATGGAACAGAGTATACAAGAGTTTAAGGATACATTTGAACAATTGTTTATCAAGGGCCTCCCACCATTTTGGGAGGGTAAAGGGAAATTATACAATCAAGAGGAATACAATTCTCTCCTCACTCGGTGCATAATGGATCATTCCAAATTTGAAGGCCTGGAAGAGAACCTGAAGTGACCCGGTTTGGTGGAATATTTGGCCGCAGAGTTTGAGATTTTGAATCAATTTGAGACAGTAAAGACTGGGTTGCCAAATATGTATTACACTACTTTCATTGATATGGAGATTATGATAAAGGAAATGATGGATTACGATATTCCTTATGACTCACAGTGGAAGGAGATAGTGTAGCTGGGCAGGACGAAATGCAATTTTCCAGGGACCAGTAAGTAACCTCTAGGTGTCACCAAATTGGAAAGTTCGACAGGAGATCGAAGTAGGACAGATGGCATAGAGGAAGTAGAGCGTTCAGAGAGATCCATCCCTAGTTTATGAAACATTTTTTGTTTAAATCATTGTAAATCGGTTAGCCTACTGAAACCCTTGGCTTGAAATTATTTTAGTCAGTTTTAGAAATTGAAATGCTTCAGTTTCAGCCATTGTAATCAAATTTTATAAGTACTAGGAGTTTTGAATGAATTAATGTTGGCAGAAGTGAAAGGGCACCTTTTGGGTTGTTTTGAACTCCATTGTAATTTTCTGAAGTTGAATAGAATACATATGCAGAAGCATTTGAAGTCTCTATGAAAATATTCCAATGGTGGTGATATGAGNTTGAATGAATTAATGTTGGCAGAAGTGAAAGGGCACCTTTTGGGTTGTTTTGAACTCCATTGTAATTTTCTGAAGTTGAATAGAATACATATGCAGAAGCATTTGAAGTCTCTATGAAAATATTCCAATGGTGGTGATATGAGTTTTGTCTCCTTTCATTGTATGCATTTCCTATGTTCTTTTATTCCAATTACATTTTCTTCTGTTTAAATTGGAGAGTTAAAGGCCCACAATTCATCTTGTGATGCTCTATTTAAATTGTGATATTTTCTTCCTAGTTGATTCAGAATTCATTTCAGTAATGCTCTGATGTAGTTATTTGTTTTTTCTTTCCTCTCACACCCTGCTTGAATACAATTTATAACTTGGATCCATTGCCTCATTTGGCCTTTATCCTCTAGATATTTATACCATCCAGTCATTGTTTTCATTCACTTTCAGGATATTGAATCCATAGCCCTGAGTATTTCTCCACTTCTTTTCCAACNCCCCCCCCAAAAAAAAAAAAACAATCTAAATCTAGCCACCGATTGCCAAAGATATATCAAGTGACATGAAAGAGCCCTCTCCGATTTGAGTAGGCTAGTGCCCAACTCTAAAGTAGGTTGAAACAGTTACCTCTATCATTTGTCTATCATCCAGACAAAATTTACAGAGTGCTAACAAGTAGCAACGACTCTCTCTTCAAAATCATGATCACAAGATGATGATAAAATGGGGTTTAAATCATATTGATCATTATCAGCTAGAAACATGTAATTACCTATGCAATCATCAGTTACCTCATGAAAACAAAGGTTTGAAAATTGATTATCAACTTGCCATGCATACCTATCCATAGAACATCTGCAAACACTGGAGAATATGATTCCCAATCTGACATATACTCACACTCTCATTATTTTTCTAGATCTTCTTCTTACTCATTTCTTTCTTGCTCAAAATATGAAACATACTGACAGTTCCCATGCTCATGTGCATCCATAATTTGAATGTAAGCTATATCTATGACCCTCCTGGAAGCACATATGTTCTCCTCAACTTCTTGGTCATCTTCAAATAAGAATGCTAAGGATGAAGACATCCTTTCTAACAGGAGAAGGACAAGCTCGGAATGTTGTGCCATAACATAGTATACCATGGTAGTGATCTCAGTAGGTTGGATCTCCAAGGTCATGCTATGATAAATGTTATAAAATATTATGTTGAAGATAGACAATGCTACTAACTCCTCTCTCCTCAAGGCATAAAAATCAGCGAGGTACAAATCAAAGATTTGTTCTTTGAAAAAACATTAGACAACTCAATCCAAGAGCCAATGGAATCAACTCTCAAACTCTTAGACCATATTGCAGCATCTCTGAACAAAGATTTTGAGAACAACCTCATAATAACATCATCATTAATAATCTCAAATTGATCAACAAAATTTTCAAAGGCCCCCAAATGCCTCTCAGTTGTGACATGATCCTCTCTAGAAAACCAAGGAAGATACTCAAGGAAATCAAGAGGATACGGATGAAGGATATATGGAAGCCTTAAAGGATTAAACATCTTCATCCTGGTTCTAGTTTGAAAAGAAGTGGGGTAATCATGAGGATTAACAAGTTGATTGGAAGGCTCAATAGTCACTGAAGATAATGAGATCTGAGAAAGTTTTTCATCGGTTTCAATCTCCTCAAGGTTACAAGACTGATCATATTCGGGAGGTATTTGAATGTAAAACTCATCTCTATGAATAGTTTGAGGTAAATATATAAGATCAACATCAATAATATAAGGAGGCTGCAAATTTTCCTCTTGCAAGGATGGATATATAAAGGTGGGTTGATGATCATCTGAATAAACAAAACACAAGATGATCCTTTTAATACGTGAAGGGAAAAGTAAAAATGAGTTTATAAAGAACAACAACATTTCATGAAGAAATCTTATGAACTGATACCCAGATTTTCCCTTATGCCTTTTCATTTTTCTGTCAATTGGATCCTCCCCAGTGGAGTCTTTGATTGTGAAATCGCCAAATAGATAGTTACAACCAATATGATGCCCAACCTTTGTCTATCATCAAAAGTTGGCACTTTTTCATCTCCCAGGGAATATTTCTTCAAACTCCTCTCCCCAACAATGGCACCAATTTGTTATCACTCCAAGAGTCACTCAAGGTTGTAGGTTGAGTAATATTGGTAACTTAATCAAATGTTTAATAAAATATATAAAATTGGATTAGAAATGGATAACTCACTCACTCACTCAAGATAAATGCATATATCCAGACAAGATAAGGCTCTCAAAAGGTATGATCAGATGGTTTTAAACTCATATGGATGGAGAACATTCACTATACCAGCAAGATCATGTATATTGAATATATAGATGAAAGGTTGGCTATAATAAAGAAGAATACTTATATTTCTGCCTACCAATGCAATGATGAAAATACATTAATAAATCACTGTGTAAACAAAACATATGAATATAATTCAATATAATTACAAGAAAAGAAGAATGGACAGAAGTCTGAACAATAACAATGAGAGAAACTTATGATTCCAGTGTATATAATATCAAAGTCTTTACAAGCAAAGAGTGTATAAAACTCTCCAAAATTGAACCCTTTGCTTGGCTCTTTGATCCTTTTTATAGATACATAATATGATTATCTAGATCCAAAATGAATGAATCTCATAACCACTTCCCCCATTTTTAGATATTTGAAAATATCCAACTCAAATCCGAATTTGTGAGGTGGCTGGAAAATACAAGCTGTCAAATTTCTGGAAAATGATTCTCAAAGATTCACCTATATCTCCCGAATCCAAAAAATTGTTGGAAAAATGAGAGATTTTTTTGAATAGGATCTTGTTCTTGTGAAAACCCTCTCTCACTTTCCAAAAATAAATTTCCTTCTCATCATAATCTATCTCCAAAAGAGATGACTAAAACAGGAAAACACATATTTCCAAAATCTAGTCATATTCCTACAATCTAGGATTTTATCCCTAGAATGTTTCCATTGAGGAAACGAAGTGCCACCTACATGATTTGATGGGGGATGATATTATATTCAAATATATGTGGCCACTTTATCCAAACATCCTCTTTCCAAGTCGAATTTTGACCAAATATCATCCATGTTGAAAGTTTGAAGAGTTGGTAGCGCAATACATAGGAAAAACACAGTTTACGCTACAAACTCAAGTAAGTGACTGTTTTCAACAATTTTGTCTAAAATCCTTTTAAAAACTGAAATGAATGTTGGAAAGGGATACTTTAATACCTGAAATTTGACTTCATAACATATTAAATGTTGCAATATATCATACTTAATCATTTAAACTTTTCCATAGTTCATTTTACAAAAAGGTTTATGCCAAAATGTAATACTCCAAGTGCTTTAGACAAACACTCAATTCCTCTGGAATTGTTGCTTGGAAGATGAATACCCTGCACCCTAAAGAGAACCATTTTCCATATTTTCACTGTAAACATATCCCTCTTTGACAAATTCCATCAATAAACTCTAAAATCAAAGTATGATTGTCATATGCATTTTTTATGTATTTAGCACTTGCTACGGTTTTTTATCTTCAACACAAACTGATAAAAAGGTTCCTCTATGATACTACCATATGCATATTCCTCTCTTTCTCCAAATGATGCCCTTCTATCTTTTGACAAAACCTCCAACATCTTATGCGCTTGAAGGAGTCCACGTGATTAGAGTTTTGTTCAATCAAAGTAGTATCAGTGGGCTCAAATCTAACCACAAAGCCTGACCTTTTCTTGGGGATAGGGTCTTTCCTTGGAGCCATTTGATATCCAAGCACCTATTGCAAATACTCCTGCTCACAGGAAAATTAGAGCAAAAACCCTTAAGGATAAAACTTCCTTGGTTCCAAGAAAACCTTAACAATACTTCTTTGATGGCAAGTTGCAGCTTTAAAAGAGGATCCCAAGACTTGATGATGATTTAAGAACCTTGAAAAAAAATTTGATATACCTTTTTCACTTCAAAAGTCTTCAAATGTAAAAACAGAGTTTTTTCACAAGTTGGTAGCACACTTAGTGTTAAAATAGTGCTTTGCATTACCAACTTGTCATAATGAGGAATTATTTCAAAATGGACATCCATTTGTGATTTGAAGTGGAATTATGGATCATTATGGACCATAAGTGACTAAAACAACTTGTGATTGGCCCTAAAACAATTTCATGACTCAATTAACCACCAAAGACTCCAAAATAAAATAAAATAAAAATTATTTGGGAGCTAACATAATGGTTATGCACTCTAGGACCCATCCTCATGGATTTTAAGGAATTAACCATTCAATTCCAACAAGAGAGACAACAATATAAATTCCAAGGCATCACAATAGGATCCCATGAGATCATTAGTTCCCATCAAATGGAAAAACTCCTAAAAAAATGTCATTCGGGAATTATCTCCTAACTCCATTCCATTCAAGCAGTTGAAACACCCTATGTGCATCTTGACCTCCAATATATCCTCTCCAAACACCAAGACACTTTTTCCACTCCCCATGGGATTCCTCCTTCCCATTGTGTACATGATCATCACATTCCTCTAGTCTCTGGTATCCTTCCTTCCAATGTTCACCCTTATCATCAACCCTTTTCCCAAAAGAATGAAATTGAGAAAATTGTTCAAGAATTGCTCGAAGCAGGTGTTATATTTCCTAGTACCAGCCTCTATTCTTCTCATGTGGTCATGGTACTCAAGAAATAAGGCACTTGGCACATGTGACCTGACTTTTTCTCCCTCAACAAACTCACCATCAATAAAAAAATTCCTATGCATGTCATTGATGACCTATTGGATGAATTGAGCATTGCTCAGTACTTTACTAAACTTGATCTACGTTATGGCTACCACCAGATATGTAGGAAAGAGGAAGACATTCCCAAGATTGCATTTATAACTCATGAGGGTCACTATGGGTTCTTTTCCATGCCCTTTGGCCTATGTAATTATCCCTCCACTTTCGAAAGTCTCATGAATCATGTCTTCTGTCCTTTCCTATGTCATTTTGTCTTAGTTTTCTTTGATGATATTCTCATCTATAGTAAAAATTGGACAACCCATCACGTCCATGTGAATCAAGTTCTCCATCTACTCTCTCAGCACAAAATTTTCTTCAAACATTCTAAATGTGTCTTTGGAGATTTAGAAGTGGAATACTTGGGTCATGTTGTCAGCAAGGATGGCGTACGAGTGGATCCTAAGAAAATTGAAGCTATGAAGGATTGGCCTTTCCCTAAAGCCCTTAATAGATTGTGTGGTTTTTTAGGTTTAACAGGGTATTATCGCAAGTTTGTTTAGAATTATGGAAAAAAATGCAACACCTCTCACTTCTCTCCTTAAGAAGAATGATTTTAGTTAGACTCCGGCCATTGATTAGTCCTTCCATGCCTTGAAAGAGGCTATTAGTATGAATCCTATCCTTGCACTTCTCGATTTCACCAAGAATTTTGTCCTAGAATTTGATGCTTCTAGGAAAGGAATTGGCACAATCCTCATGCAATATGGTAGGCCTTTGTCTTTCACTAGTAAACAACTCTCGTAGAGACATTTGCGAAAATCAATCTATGAAAAGGGAATGTTGGTTATTTTGCATGCAATGTATCTATGACATTATTATCTATTGGGAAACACTTCCAAATTAAAATGGATGATCAGAGCCTCAATTTTTTTTTGGAACAATGAATTTCGTCCTCGGAGCAACAAAAATGGGTGACCAAGATATTTCGATATGATTACGAGTTCATTTACAGGAAGGAAAAATAAAATATGATTTTTTATACAATTTCTAGAAAGTATGAAGAAGAAGAAGGGTCCCTCTTTTCCCTCTTTTTAATTGTATCAAATTGGCTCCAAGTTGTTCATCATGAATGGTTGTAGGACCCAAAACTTTCTCGCCTGATCCAACAATTGTAACCCCATTCTCAAGATTCTCTAGGGTAATCTTAGAACAATGAAGAGCTTCGCTACAAAGGTCGTTTGTATTTAAGAAAATAGTCACAACTTAAATTCACAATGCTTTCTAAGCTCCATGCATCACCACAACTGGGAATTCAGGATTCACCAAAACCTATGAACGGCTCAAACGTTATTTTTTAACAAAGTTACCAACTTAACAAGAATTGTGACCTCAAAACAAGAACTCTAGCCCAAAAAACCCATATTTTTGCATAAAATGCATGAAAATCAACCCCCAAATCAAAAAGTGGTGGTATCGGTGATCTAGATGGATGTTGGTGGCCTCCCACCTATTCCAACTAGTTCATTTTGGTAGTTTTCCTGTTGGGCATTTTTTTCCTAGTTTTTGTGTCCTTGACTTCCGGGGCCGTTTTGAGGCCCTAAACAACGTTTTTCCTAGTTTTCGGGTCCCTAACTGTTGAGGTGATAATTCTTTCGAGCTCAACATTCCTCCTTTCCTTGGTCTGCACCCAGTGTTCAACATGGATCTCCTTCGACCTTATTTCCCACTATTATTGGACACCTCAATGATAGCAGAACATCTAACACCAACAGAGCTCAACCCCAACTGCATACAATAGGAATCCAATGATCTGATTGTGGACAAATAGTTCAAGGGCACTCTCCAGCAAAGGATCCATCTTTATCAAGTTGTCAAAGCAAGGCAACTCCTGCACCAAGGCAAGTGGCTCACCCGGGGCCAAATTCAACAGAAATTTCCTCATCTAATGGGGGAAATAAATGCAATGGAGACCATTTCTTCCTAAGGGGGGAGGATTGATCTAGATGGATTTCAGTGTCCTCCCACCTATTCCAATTGTCTCATTTTCGCAGTTTTGCAGTTTTGCAGTTTTTTCCTAGTTTTTGGGTCCCTGAATTCCAGGGTCGTTTTGAGGACCTAAATAACGTTTTTAGGGCTTGCCACAACTAGTTTATAAATGAAGTTAGAGTATGACATCAACATGTGTATTCCTCATATAGACCTTTCCAACGGGCTATTGTGGAACTAAAACATAGATCATATGCAAAAGTTATGACCCCGGGAAGTTGATGTACTAACTTACCCAAACAGGGCCCACATGACTTTTGGCGCTTCATCTGCTAGGGTTAGGTTTTTGGATGTCCAAGGTTTTTGACATTCATTTTTATTGTAAAAATTCCTCCAGAGCCTCATTCTAATCATCTTCTTGTGAATGAGCGCAACCATCACATCTCTTCTCAGAGATAAGCCGCCACCATTATAGTAAGCTTGTTTTCTGCTGCATTTTACAGTTTCATCTTATTTCCTTATTGAATAGAAACCAAATTTACTATATATATGTTATTATGTGTTAAGAATATTTTTATAATAATATGTATTCATTTCATTCTTCTCATAAAATCCATATCAGTGGTATCATAGCGGTCTACTCCTTATCGTTCTTAATGCAAGACCCCAATGAGGTCAGGGTACAAAGAATTGGGTCTCGAGCTTGTTTTTCTTGAGGAAAAAATATCTCGCACGCCCAAGAGACCTCTCATGGCTAGAGAAAATAAAGATGATGGGTTAGAGATCCCTTCAAAATGTTTCTCGAGGAAGCCCTTGCACAACAAAGGAATGATATGATGGATAGTTTTGCGCAAATCCTTCGACAACTACCAACAGGCGATGCACCTTCCTCAAATGGAGGCGTCGTCCCCTTCAAGGTACAAATCAACTTCGATATTACTATATTTGAAGGTCAGATAGACACAGATGCTATAGAAAAATGGTTTAATATTTTACAAGGGTATTTCTTTTTCCATAACTTATCAAATAGAGAAAAGATTACTTTTCTTCTCCTCAAAGTCGTTCCCCATGTCAAATATTGGTGGGAAACTTTCTGTGCACAAAAGGAAATAGAGGAACCCTCATTATTTATAGTCGTAGTCACCTAGGAGTCCTTTAGGGATTCTATTAAGGAAAAATACTACCCTATTGGAAGTTATGATGACCTGTACACAAAATGGACCACACTACGGTAGGAAAGAGACCAAGCAGTGCCCGAGTTCACAAATATCTTCCATACCTTGTGCACCAAGCTGCGTATCAAAGATTCAGAGCGACATCCAATGCTCAAGTATCACAATGGTCTACATAGATACATCTAGGCTGAAATGGAGTTTCTGGACATTTCATCCTTGGGTGCGGACTACTGATATGTCGTCAAAATCAAGCAAAATCTCAAACAAGAGTTGCGACAATTTGGGCCTGGGAACCCCTCACAGAAAAAAATAGGAAAAGGCAGCCCCAACCCATAGAAAAAAGGAAAAATCAAAGACATACAACCTCAGGACAACCAAACCAGGCCACAAAGCAAAGAAGGACACTGAAAAGTCAAAGAAAGATATCGAGAAGTGGTGCGACTTCCATAAGAGCCCCTGGCATAACACTGTTGATTTTCTCTCAAAGCAGTCACTGGTGGATGAGGTGAAATCCTATGAATCAGATGTGGGTTCCAACTCTGAGTCAGAACCAGAAAGGGGGATATGGATCATTGACACAAAACCTAGTGCTACCATTTCTACCACCAAGCTCCATCCCAATGAACCAGACGAGCCAGAGGAAGGCGAGAAGATTTTTCATTCAAATATGTGGGTGAAGGGTACCCCATTGCACTTCATCATCAATAGCGGTAGCCAAATAAACCTCATCTCAGCAGAGGTTTTCAAGAAACTCTCCATGCCGACAATGTCGCACCTACAAACCTACACCATCAAATGGCTCTGCTAAGGAAGTGACATCTACGTCAGCCAAAAGTGTCTCCTGTCATATGACATCAATCCCTTCAAAGATGAGGTAGTGTGTGATGTTTCCCCTCTCAAAGTTTGTAATTTTATTTTGGGCTAACCATATTTATGGAAATTTCATGTTGGATATGAGTCTAGGATTTGCAGTCTTATTATTACTTTGAACAAGAAATTCTACAAGATACCTGAGGCAGTCCCACCTAGTGTTATTTCCTTGATCTCTTCCAAGCAATGCAGAAAGGTCATCTCTTAGACAAGGAAGTTTGTCTTCTTCATGATTCTCTCTCAGAATGAACAAAATATCGTAGCCACATCCAGGGTCTTCGCGGCTGACCTCTCCACACAACAGAAGCAAGTGGATAAGGTCGTGGAAGAATACTCAGACAACATCTCCTCACCTACCGGGGTACCTCTACATCGTCAGGTCAAACACCCCATCAATATGACCCCCAACACACTACTTCCCAATGGGCTAGTATTTCGCTGCTCTCTATTAGCGAATGAGGAGATCAAGCGACAAATCCAAGAAATTCTCCACAAGGGGCACATCCATCCCAGCTCATCGCCTTGTGGGAGCCCAATCGTGTTGTTACATAAGAAAGATGGAACCTGGAAACTTTGCATTGATTACCGGGACCTGAATAAAATCACAGTCAGAAATTGGTACCTGATTCCCCGAATCGATGACCTCCTTGATCAACTCACGGGGGAAAAATACTTCAGTAAGATTGATCTAAAGTTTGGATACAACCAGGTCTTGATAGAATAGATAGATGTATGGAAGATCACCTTCAAGCCAAAGGAAGTTATTTTTGAATCATTGTTCATGCCCTTTGGTTTGACAAATTCTCCAACCAATTTCATGAGGATAATGGACGATATCCTATTGTTGTGGGTGGGAAATCCCCCTATGGACTAGCATTAAGGGTTTTGTAATACATGCAGAAAATGACCTAAAGTCTCCTACTTCTTACCAACATCCCAATCATAAACCCATTATTCATATGCAAATACAAGGTTAAAAAGATCAAGTTACTATACCTTAGTTTCCATGTTTGATGTCGATCCTTTAACATTTGGTCGCTTCTTGACTGCATATCTCCTCCCAACGCTGACCTGCATCCATAAAAATACAAAAAAATAACTCCACATGCATATGATCTATGAACTAATGGGTTATAGATTCTATCAAAATATAATCAAATTTAAACATTGAAAACCTCATATGGTGGGACGGGAAAAGTACTTCTTTTTATTAATCTCACAAAAGTAACTTACAATAGTGAGATAGGCCACTGCTCCTCGAATATTTTCCTGGGCTCCTATTCAACTGTGCTCCAACTTCTTTTTTATATGGTTCTCTTCACACAATGGTTGCAAAAGGTTGGGGTAAAGGGAATGCAAAATTGGGTAGAGTTTCTTTACAATTATTTTTCCTCCTTCCAAATGGGACCCCTACCCCTTCTTTTATAGGCTAGAAAGGGCTAAGTATTTGGTCAAGTGACTGACTATGGGTGGTCAAATGGTTTAGGTAACTTACCCAAAAATGTGTGTTATGTTGCAAATTTCTATTTTTCGTGTTTTTTAAGGTATACGCGGGTTGTAGTGGGTCAGCTAGCGTACACACACGTGCAATAGTGGAGCAGGGCACGTATGCCCTCAAAAGGGGTGTTTTTTAAGAATTTGTTCAGTAGTGGCTTGTCAAAATATGTAAAATGAGATGGCATGATGTCAGGTAAGCCTATCTGGTGAAAATTAGGGTTATAACAGATGCCCCCTAATGTGTGAGGTCAGAAGAGCATATGATGGTCGAAATACATTATCAATATTCATCAACGTACCAAACAAGTGAGCCCAGGGACCAGAGTTCGGTAGGTTCCATCTACAGAATAACAATTGTCTCACCGAGGCGGGCATACGCATGCTCAGGATGAAATAAAATCATGGATTACAATCAAATACACTGCATATCCATGTCATATAACTATATAAAGTGTAGCCGCAAGCAATACACAATGGATCTACATCTCGAAATCAAAAGATATACATTCATAGTATCCATCTTCTAGAAGATGATAAGGCCTGATGGCTGGAGATAAGGTCTTTAGAGCTTGAGAAACAACTTCAAAATATTCACAACTTGGGTAGGAGGGTAATATGTGTGTACGAATTCACTACCCAGAGGTCTTCGATGGCTCTTCAAGAACAAACTAGAGGATCTTGATGATCAGGTTGAGGGCTTCATTGATTTTGAGCAAAGACTTGATTAGTATTTCGGGATGGTCGGGCATGAGGGAAAGAGACAAACTGCAGAGGGGCCAACTCAAGCTTTGTAAAAACTTCCCTTGGACAATAGCACGACAAATGATGAGACTCAGGTAGCATGATGTTGACATAAGTTCACGATGCAGGAGGAAACACAAACTCTCTATATGTTTGGAAAAATAACCAAACGGAGGAGGACATAGCTCTACGTAGTGAGAAAATATTCCTAAGGTCATCTTAAATCCCAAATCTTAATGAACAAACAGAAGGATTTTATTTTTCCAAGGGCGACTCACTGTGCTTCCAACAAAAAGAAAATACGTTTCCCTTCCTCTTTTTGGGGCATTTTTTATTTTTTTGTCTTTTTCAATAATTTTGGAAAGATTGAAAAAGAATAAAAGAATTATACATTAGAAAGGAGGATTGAGTGTCACAAACATACTAGTTCCAAGCATGAGGAACACATGGATGCTCAGAGCAAATGGACATATGTAGGAAAAGGACACTCGGGAAAAATCCCCAATGGGCCAAGGTGTCAAGATGCAAAGGCAAAATGCTACAGGGCTTGCGTATAAGGCATGCTTCAGATGGTTCAGTTGAGAGCAACATGGATCTAACATTAAGCCAAATATGTAGGTATGAAAATGTGATTGATAGGACACAATGGTAACATCCTTCGATGTAATTTTAACGATCCGAGAGAAGGTAAGATCAGCGGTTTTTCATATTTAGAGTGTCTGAAAAAGAGTAAAAGGAGACTCCGCTGGGGTAACTTTTTTGACGATAGTCTAGTCGGTTAGAAAAAGGGGTAAACTAGCATCGAACAGACGTCTATTCCAAATCCTTTTAACGAGTGGGAAAAAGACAATGTCACTCGGCAATCTTTTCATTTTTAAGGAGTCTGAAAAGAGCTTAACTATGGACTCTGTCAGGAATTTTATTCTAGACCATTTTAACGAGTGTGAAAGAATAAGGTCACTCAGCGATCTTTTCAATTTTAGGGAGTCTGAAAAGAGCTTAACTATGGACTCCATGGGGGTTCCTTTTTCATAATTTTAGTCCCTCAGGCCCGAAAAAGGGTTAAAATTATACCTGAGAATACTCTTCTAAAGAACCGAGGTTCCTAGAGTATACCTTTGTTCGTACAATTGACCATCCAGGCCGAAAAAGGGGTAAACTACTGTCGCATAGACATGACTTCAAATTTCAGTTTAATGAGCGTGAAGGGAAACAAGATCGCTCGGTTATCTCTTCATGTTTAAAGGGTCTGAAAAGGGCTTAAAAGAAGACCCGTTGTGTTTTTTGGGAGTCCCGAGGGTGAGGTCAAGAGTGATAATGCATCATGAAAATGACGCTCAAACTCGTAATCAGGATAAAACTAACAAGGACTCCCGAGTCTATAGTCATTAACGACGGCATGGACGCCAAAATGCAACCAGGATCTATCTACAGCATCCATGAAGGGTTAGGCTCTACCACTAAAATACGACACCTCTAAAGCAACAATGATGGTTCCATGTCACAATTCAGTGGGTTCGATCCTATGGCAAAGAAAAAAAGGCAACGAGGTGCAACAAGTGGAGGTGGAATACTATCTTACATGCACAAAGTTGGAAAAAATAATTTTTACCAAAAGACCTTGAAAATGAGCCAAATCTCCATACCCAAAGTAACATTTATCGTAACATTCCATAAGAAACTCTTGAACCATACTAAATGATTTTCAGGCTAGAAAAAATGACAAAAAGGTCCAAAACATGCCAAAAAGGGGCCAAAAAGTCTATAAATAGAAGTTGGCAGCTCATTATCACCATTGCAAAATGAGAAATTGACAAAAAGCCAAAAACACCCCTTTGTTAAAAAAGTTGATTATGGGAGCTTCAGTGGACGAAATGAACTTCCGCTTGGACCAAGTAAGTACATACTAACTCCTCTTTCTATTCCATTCTTCTTTTATGCATTTAATTTTGTTTTTAGGAGAGGTGTCGACCTTTAAAAAGGTTGGCCCTATGTATACACGGGCTATCCTATGGCAGCCCGCCTGTGCACACGTGCACACACGACTGTGTACACTACAGCCCGCGTGTACCCTCCTTTTGTGGAAAAAATAAAAACAAACAAGAGCTAATCCCTCATGAATTTATAAATTGCAGGATGTATGTTCATTGGAGGGAGAGAGATCATGAGGACATTGATAATTTGGTCGGAGAGGATCATGATGTTGTCGCCGCATTGGCGCAATGTGGTTTTCTTAAATTCTTCCAGTGTCCATTTATGCAGGTGCAACCTAGGCTGTTGAATGCCTTGGTAGATTATTATCCCCTGGATGCAGAGGCATTCATGCTTGAGGGTAGGTTGTTGACTCCAACAACTGAATATATCTACTTTCTGACTGGCCTCTCAAGGAGAGGGGAGCCATTCAACTTTTGCACGTTTCCCTCTAGGCCTCACAACATAGCAGAGTTTCTTGGACTCCATTGTGAGACTGGTACCAACAAAGTGGGCACAAAGGTGTCGATAAGAAATATTTCTAAGCTATCGCTGAAAGCGATAGTTATACTCATTAGGAGGATTATTGAATCCACATATTTACATCAAGCTTCCCGGGTGCACATGAATTGTGTGGTTCAGTGATTAAATGCACAATTTTTTTACTGGAGCACCACCTTGCTAATATGTATGAAAAAACAGTTGGCATACTGTCGAATGCGGGTGCACAGGAACTTCGGGTTTGGGACTATTCTTTGTGCTTTCTTCTTTGAGAGAGTACCTAGTCTTAGCCGAAGAGAGACGATACGAGGGCACGAGACCTCCCAACGTTATGCAGGTGAGCGGTGATGTTGCCGCGACAAGGGGGAGGGAGGAATCTCGAGGCTTTCGACGACAAATTCTTTTCTTGGTGGGCATGACAGATTCTGGCGATAGAGGAATACCCCTATGTCGGGATTGACTTCTCCAGGAACCATGCCATGGCCGTACCTCCCGGAGTAGAGCAAGGAGAGTTAGGTATGCTTTTTTTTGTTTTTTCAAAGTTTATTTAATTTTTATTTATTTTTATATATATCATTTTTTTTATTTTTGTGTACCAAAGTATCTGACCAGTATGTATCTGTTACATGCAGATGTGGGACCAGTGTGTCCAGTATATTTTTCAAGGATCCGGCAGCGTCCTCGACCATAGGTAGGGCCATCAGTAGTAGGGGGCCCTCCAGCCAAAGCGGTTGATAGAGTTTTGAGACGAGTGGAGCGGAACCTTACCGCACTCACTCGCACAGTCCCAATGGCAAAGATTGAGGACCTTCCATTGACGATGCAACCTCATGTTGTTGGGGTGCCACGAACTTGGGTCTAGCTTTTTCAGCGCTTGGCCAACGCCATTGTTCATTATGGCAAGGACAACAGGCCCCACCCTTAGCTTAGACTAGACTTCTTATGTGCCGAGGACACCTTTTGTATATTTTTGAGGGCATAAGCATCGTGATTATTTACTAGACACATATTTTTTGAGGCGCTCGTGCCCACTTATGTACTCTGACACTTTGCGATATATAGATGTGTATTTGCATCTTTTTGTGTTTTATGGATTACATTTATTTACAAATGTTTTTACATGTCTGTGCATTTTTATGAAATGTGTGCAAGATGCCAATCTAAAATATGATTAGCTAGAGTATCCATAACTTGATTCAATATCCTAGGAACATGGATATACGTAATGTAATCAAAGCTTCATTCTAAGAGACGTACCCTAAGGAACCGTCGGTGTAGAGTAGGATCATAAACGCGGTAAACCCCATTTAACTGAGACACAACCAGCTAAGCGTCTAGATAGACCCAGAGACAGGGATGATTTTAAGGAAGGAAATTTATTTTAAAATGTAGAAACCTTGGTGAATATTACTAATCCTTCATATGTCAACTATAAATGTTTGGCGATATGTTTTTAAAAATATTCAAATTTCTAAGTATTTTATATAGTTTTTATAAAATTTTGGCGATTTTTAAGGAAAAATAATTTTATCCTATAGAATTTGGGCGAATCATTTTTAAAATAGCGAATCTCGTTTTTGAAAAAACCATGGAAAATTAGCCCACGAGTGAAATTTAGCCCATAAAATCATCTATGCCTAGAGATGAGAGATGCCAAGTGACAAAGTGTCACGAAGAAACTCAATAACTGAACTATATCCGGCGACATTGTTTGTGGTGTCACCTAAAAAGATACCTCCTGAGGATAGTAACTGGCCCTGAGGTGTGAAAATCACCCAAGCTGTGGAAGAAAGCCTCTGAGTGTGTCGGCTAGCATCGTCCGCGAACCCAACGAACACCTCTGATTCACTTGACATTTTCCACAGAGAAAAAGATAACATCAAAAATGACACGTCCATAAAACTAAAAGACAAAAATAAAAGTAATATTACAGAGACTATACATATGTTATAAAAAATCACCCAAGACAACCCACCTATGAGGTAGAGCCCATTTCTAGGCTCCGCCAACACATTTCCCTCAAAGTTGACCAGATGATAAGCACCCTTTTTTAGAACCTCTTTCACGATGAAAGGTCTGAATCACATAGGTTTGAACTTGCCTGCCCCCAGGGGGTCCTTATCTTGTTCATTGACTAGGACAAGGTCGCCTTCAAAGAAAATCCAAGGACGAATGGACCGATCATATTGACACTTGAATTTTTGTTTGTGATCTTCGTTAGCTAAGGCCGCATCATGACACTGCTCATCGAGTTGCTCGAGATATAATAAACGCTCTTCAAGCAGTGAAGTGTCTGGCAATAACTGTTCTGCCAACTTTAGAGACAGAATCTGGCACTCTATGGGTAAGACTGCTTCCATCCTATAAACGAGTTGAAAAGGTGAGAAACCAGTTGCAGTCTTAAGAGATGTTCAGTAAGTCCATAACGTTGAATATAACATCAAATGACAATTTGACTTGGCCAAATTGATCGTTCGTTGTAGAATGGTTTTAAGAGATTTATTTATAGCTTCTACTTGACCATTCGCTTGGGGGTAGTAGGGTGATGAATGTTCTTTCCACAACCCAAGATTTGACATTAACTCGATCAACATTTTGTTCTGAAAGTGACTGCCATGGTCAGTGACAATCTCTCTCGGGATGCCAAACCATGTTATTATCTGGTTGAACAAAAAGAGAGTCGTTGTCTCCCCGTCATCTTTTAATGTTGGAATAGCTTCGAACCACTTGGTGAAGTAGTCTATTGCTACAATGATATAGTTGTGCCCCCTTGCTAAAGGGGGGTTGCATGTAGTGTAATCAATCCCCCATTTAGTGAAGGGAACAATGGTAATAACGGGAAACATGGGAGCGATGTGTGCCCTCATCTTTCGAGAGAAGATCTGACATGGGTGGCACTTCTTGACCGATTCAACACAATATTTGATTGATGTCGGCCAGAAGTAACCAGTTCATAGAATATTTTGGGTTGTTTCCAACCCAGACAAATGACCGCCACATGCTCCAATGTGGAAATCGTTAAGAACAATTTATGTTTCTTTATGAGTGAGACATCAACGAAGGATGCAGTATACACCTCGATGATACAAAGTGTCTTCGAGTATGAGATAGTTCTTAGACTGATGGCATATATGGAAACACTCATCATGAGAAGCAGAGGTGGGACACTTCAAAGTATGGAGATATACATGAACATATCCATACCAAGGGTCGGAAGACGCGATCAAAAACATGTCTCCTTTGATAGGTGACTCGTCAGGTATAACATCACCTGATTCGACTGGAAGTTCTGATATGAGTTCCACGAAGACCATCGAATTTTTTGATTTTGTCGAAATGAACTCGAAGTCGAATTCCTGGAGGATAACTATCCATCTACTGATCTTTCCACTGATGACTTGTCATGTCAATATGTATTGAAATGGATTCACAATGACAATGACGGTGGTCTTGCGAAACAAAATGTAATGACAAAACTATTGGACGACATGGACTATTGCCAACGCAAGTTTTTTGATGTGGGCATAATTGAGTTCTAGTCCAACTAGGCCTCAACTCAGGTAATAAATCACGTATTATGAGAGAAAATCGTCCTCCTGAACTAAGACCATATAGATGGTCGACTCCGCAACAGCCAAGTACAATAAGAAATCTTTATTATAATTGGGTGGCCAAAGTAGATGGGTAGATATGAGGGCGCATTTCAATGCTACGAAAGGTCATTGAGCAGCTTCGTCCCAATGAAAAGGAATGTCCTTATTCAATAAACGCATAAAACCCTTTATGATCTTGGCATAGTTTGCGATGAAATGCCGTAAAAAATTTACTTTTCCTTGCAAACTTTGAAGTTGAGGGATGGTGCATGGGGGAGGAAATTGAAATATTGCCTCAACCTTTAGAGGATCGAACATGATCCATGTTGTCAAAACTATGAAACCTATCAGATGACCCGATGTGATGCAAAAACTGCACTTGTTTGGATTCAAGCAGATTCGGTAGTAGTGACACCGTTCAAGGATAAGTCGGAGGTGTGCCAGATGGTCAGCTCTCTTGCGAGATCATGACACTAAATCATCAAGATAAGCCTCGACTATGTGTTTGAGGTCATGGAAAGAAAAAGACATGGCCCACTGAAACGTAGCTCCAGCATTGTTCAGACCAAAAGGCATTTTCCGATAAGTGGATGTACCCCACGGACAAATGAAAGTGGTTTTGTGTTTGTCTTTGGGCTTGATCTGTATATGATTGTATCTTGAAAAACCATCCATGAAAAAAAAGGCTATGCAACCTGTGCATTCATCGACTATCTGGTCAATAAATGGCGTGGGGAAATTATCTTTTGGGCAGGCCTTGTTCAGATCATGAAAGTACGTACATACGTGAATTATGTCTTGTTTCTTATTGACTGGCACGGGATTCGACACCCATTAAGTCAATTGGACGGGGTATATCAAACCAAATTTAAGTAGTTTCTCTACTTCAACCTTGATAGCTACTTCTTTCCTAGGATTGACCGAACGAATCTTCTGTCGGACCGACTTGACATCAGGATAAGTTGTGATTTCATGTTCGATGATTCTTGGATCTATGCCTGGCATTTCCTCGTAAGACCAGAAAAACACGTCGCATAATTATTTAAATAAATCTGTGTAGATTTGAATCTCCTCGAGGGAGAAATCTACTTTGACGAAGATATTCTCCACAACGCCAGGGGTTCTAGAGATGTCAATAGGTATCATTTCAGCTATTGTTTCCATATTTCCTTTAGCGTAAACAATGTGGATTGCCAAAGGAATGATAGGACAATCTTTATCTCCATTCATATTCAAAGTGAATTCACCTACTTCAACTCGTCTTAACTCTGGGAGAAAGTAAGATCTATGATGAAGATCATCCCAGGTTCTGTCCAGTTGCCTCAATAATCACCTCGTCTAAGGGAAAGACTAAGTCTAAAGAATCTGTATCAGCAAGGGAACCTTGAGCCCAAATAGTCTTGAGCACCGGATCTAACTCTTGTGCAAGAGTCGGATCGAGGTCGATAGAAGCTCGTTGAATTATCGAGTATGAAACTTCTACCACGGATAAAGGAATAGCCATGCCATGGTGCTTTGTAACTTCCATCATAGCTGATGGGGAAGGAAGATTCCAGAGATCATTAAAGTACATTGTGCGAAATGACGAGATTTGAAATATTTTTGCCCGAGGTTGGTCGGGGTCAGCCGACATGTAATGGACATTTCTGATCAAGGGCGGGTAATCAAAAGTACCCATCAAAGGTGTGTACAAACCAACGCCTATGTTAACAATGTCAGGCTAAGGTTTATCAATAATCGAGACTGTGGAGACTCCCGATGAAGGGTCGGGATGAGAGAAGGATAACTGATCAATGGTCACGATCCGGCCCTCGTGTGGAAACAACAAGACACGAAAAAATATCACGACCACTGCTTGCATAGCATAGGTCCAAATCCTTCGTAACAAAATATTGTAGTTGAGAGACACATCGACCACTTCAACTTTGATGCACACAATTTTTCCCCCTAACTACATGGGGAAAGAGGGAATGATCCCTTGTGGTCAGAAAGAACGACCATCAAAAACTATAAGAAGAGTAGGTGACCGAGACAAAACGGGTTGGCCTATGTCCTTCCAACACGCCAAAGACATCATGCATGTCGAGGCTCCCTCATCCACCACTATACAGAAAATATTCTAGGTAAACGTTTTCATGGTGTAAGCAACTACTATCTCAAAAGATACATGGTAAGGAAGACGAGGTTTTAAGTCGATCGTATCAAGCATGATTGTTCCTAGATTACAAGTCTCAGGAGATCCTAGGGAAGCGAACAGAGCCTTTCTCTAGGAAGGGAAACTCTGGAGGACTTCCAAAGTGGACATCGCATAAGGGCTTTGTGATAAATCCTCCACCACAGAGTAGTTCTAGGTGGCCCGTGCATTTGTATTGTGAGAAGCTTTCTTGAACACACCTTTTGGGATGTGTGTTGTTGTTTCACCCAACATATTCTCAATCTGGAGAGGAAGAGGTGGGTTTTCAGTTTCTTTACCCTTCTCAGAGGTGCTTGGCTTTCCATAATCATGTGCTCTAGTCGATATATAGGCATCACCTTTCATCATATACACATTTACAAACTAAGGATTACTCGAAGACGGAGGGGGTACTTGATTGCCCCCTTCCACGCTTGAGGAGGCTTGTGTTATATTTTTCCCGTGTGAAAATGGGTTCATTAACACGACAGGCTGTTGTTGTGCCAATAAATTTTGGGCCTCTGCAAGCCAAGGGAACTGATGGGTCGAGTGGTCTTCCTTGCAAATATTACAAGGATAATTCGACTTCTTCTTTTCACTGTCTCCCCCGCTAGCATTATCAATGGGTTTCTTATCCCCCTTACCCTTCTTTTGTTGTTTCTTCTTTCCATCAAGCTATTGGCTGCCCTTTGGGTTTGTCGTTTTCACACTATGTACATCTGACTTTTGGGTAGGGGGAATAGCCAAACCGGTGGTCTGGTTGGCTGTTGTTTGTTGTATCAACAATTGTTGCAATTGATTTGACAATGGATCAGCGGGATTCATTTGTGTTGAACCAATAATGCCATAGGAATGTGGTCCAGACCTTTGTCTAGTCTTGTCAAGTATTGACCTCGATGCATCTGGAAAAATCTCATAAAGTAAACTAGATTGAGAGTAAATCAGTTCTAGTTGTTGAGATCTCATTATCGCATATTCCTCAGAAAACACCATGGACGTTGCGACATATTTAGACAACTGGGGTACCAAAGACTTAAGGAACCACTCAAGAAAGAATGCTTTTGGGACTAGCACTTTAATCAAACTCTTTCAGCGTCTCCATTCTCGAATGTGATCCGAGATATGGTTCATTTTTGTCTACTCGAAGTTGGCTAGCAATTCAGTGATGGAATCGTATCTCATAGATAATTGGAAATGGTTTAAGAAATCCATTGCTAATTCGCCTAAGGAAGAGTATCGTGAGCGGTCAAGCTCAATGTACCATTTCACAGCACTCCCTATAAGAGTGCGTTGAAACAATCACAACTGAACGGAATCGTCTCTTAACGAGTTGGACGAGCACCATAAGTGGAAGGTAGTCACATGATCGTCAGGATCTTTATTAGGCTTGGCCTTGAACTTTGGAATTTCCGAAGGAAACCAGTTGGCATAGGAGGCCAACTTGGATACTGACAGATGGGGTCATTTAAAAGCCTTGTCAAACCTGGCAAGTGCAGGGTTTCCAGAAATGGTAGTTTGGTTTGTGGATTGTAGCTAGGGAAAAAGGAGCCTGGAGTTTGACTGGCACTAGGTTTCCAGGAAAAGTTAGGTTGTTGGCCAGGTCTATGGTAATAACCATGGCCGTGACCAGCGTATGGATTCTGCGCTTATTGAGACATCATCGGTTGGTTCCCATAATAGGACATAAAGGGCTGAGCTTGCGTCGCATTCCAAGGATTTTGGGAGGGGGTTTCCCCTACCGATTCGACAGGCATAGGCATTGGTCCTCTCCCGGGGTTCCACTGGGTATGGAAGGGGTTTCCTCGAATCGACATCCCTGGCAAGGGGACTGGTCCCTGCCACGGATTCCAAGGTCCTTGTGAGGAAGGAAATCCTAAGTGTGCCACCTGTGCAGGAATATTACCTTGTACAGGATGTGGTTGTCCATAATCGGGGTTGCCCCTGGCCGAGATGACAATTGACGAGAAAGAGGTTTTACCAAACACGATGAACAAAGAGAAAGGTGTCGAACCAACCGACATGTTATAAGGAGGGAGTGCTTGATTACCTGTTCCAAACAAGTTTACGTTAGGCCCAGTGGAGTGTTGAGGAACAAAATCGAGCGAGGGGTATGAAGGGGGTATATGACCCCCACCATAAGGGAAAGTGGTAAAGGGAGCTGAAGTGCCCCCCATAGATCCTTGCAGAGGAGCGTTGGAACTCCCTACCCCCAGACCTAAAGTCTATAGAGTGGAGGAGGAAAATACATTACTCGTATCGAAGCCAAGAATCTCGTATGAGAACGGAGGGCCTGTCGCATTCTAGGTAAGTGGAGTAGTGATCGCCTCCATAGACAGAATCAGACTACTGCCTGAGGTAGAAGAAGTTGAGACCATAGTGGCCTGGACCGACAACGGTTGGTTAGGAGGTGGAACACCCCCTGTAGTGACAGTCATGAAGGAAATATGAGTATTCCCTGAAGAAGTAGCAGCGTCTTCTTACATTGTTTCTTGTGACACTACCTGGAAGTTGTAAGGTAGAACCTCTACGATGATGGGCATCGATAGATCAGTGATGGGAGGGTTATACGGACCAAGAGATTCTTCTCTGAGGTCAAAAATTGTTTTTTCCTCCATAATCAAATGTTCTCCTCTCGAAGATGGGTCGGGCACAGTTTCTTGTAACCTGGTTGTCTCAAAAGACCCTTGCTGGTCTAGTTTTCTCCTTAGTGGTGGTGGGGGGGTTCGAGGTCAACCGGTGGAAGTTACAAAAGAATTCACAACCAGTGGAAATCCCGATCCTCCACTGTGTGAGAAGATCAAAAACACACTAGGGAAATCTATAATCGTTTGAAAACCAGCATGCACTAGAAAAAGTACCTATGAGATAAAACAAGCAGTCACTAGCTAGTTGGGAGAACAGTTACAACAACCAACACTAGAGAAATTTACCAGTGCAAGTGAAACTTGAATACAGAAGCAGCCTCTAGGTATACTTTGTAAAATGTGGCCTGATGTATGTCCTAGGTATCGCGGTATACCCCAGTAGTCACCTGTGTAAGTCACTAGAATGATAGGAAACTAGGTTTCCAGCGCACAAACAGTCACCGGGTAGGTACAGTCGACAATTGGGTGGACCGCAATGAGCAGGGTATAAATCTTGAAACCTATCAAGGGTATCAAAAGAAAGTGTTCTGGAAGATGACTAAGGACCTCGAACAGATTCGAGACCCTTGAAGGTCTGTGGAAAATGTGATCAACGAAATCCCAAGATAAGCCCTCTATATGTGTTCCCCACTACGCTTGGTCCAGCTTTGGAGGGGTTATCTCCACTACCTTTCCATATGCGACCTCATGTTTATCCCCTGTGTTAGAGGGGGGTCCCAGATAACTTTCATGATACTGGAATTTTGACACTCCCTAGCACAGACTCTTATGTTTGTTTTAGCAGCCTTGAAGAGTTTCCTCTCCAATCCTAAATCAAGGCTCTAGCCTAGACTAGTTGATGGACCCTACAAGCATAACGTCTAGTTGATTTTAATTAATCATTAAATTTAGTGTCTATATTAAGTCAAAGGGAAGGAAAATGAAACCAATGATGTTTTTCAGAGACGAAAGAGAAGAGCATATACTGAAACTGAAAACAAATTACTTCTTCACAAATTCAAATTTGCACATTCAAACTCTTTAACCAACTTTTCAATTTTTATTTTTTTTAAGATCGTTTAATAGAAAACTCAAAACAAGATTTCACTCAACTACGAGCTACTTATTTTCCTAAGTAAACATCCAAGAACTTACGAAAGCAATTGTTTTCCTGATGATTAATGCAAACAACCAACTACTTAACCAAAACAAAAAATAAAAGATTTTTTTTTATTGTTTAATGCTTAAGAAGAAAAAAAAAAAGGAAAAATGATGACAAGTAAAGACCAAGATATGACTTATGGCCTAAGTAAAGATCGTGAAGATTTACTGACAACAACACACAATTTGATTGAAGCGGACTCTCAAACTTGTCTAAAAACCCTATTACAGAAAAATAGAGGAAAACATATAATCAAAAAGAAAGCTATGTTGTAATCAAACCTAAGCTACAGACTGATATGACAGAGACCCGGATTAGATCAAGAAAACCCCTGAGAGGTGTGACCCCTGACAAGGAAGAGGATGACTGCCTCTTCTAAAATCAATTTTCTCAACATGTACGCTACTGGCAGTTCAACAGCCAGTGTATGTACATGGGTTCTGTAAGGTCAGGGCACGTATACATGCATGCAGGCCTACTACATGCTTTATGTACCTCTGCAACTCGTAAAAAAATTGAAAACAAGCAATCAAGAATTGGCAGGGAGTACTGGTATTGAGAACCAGAATCTCTTAAAGACACAGAAACTTACTTTAATAGAAAAATATGCAAGGAAAATTTGTTAAAACAAAGATAATATGAGGTTATACCTAGGCTATAGAGTACAACAACAGAGACCAGAACTAGATCCAGAAAACCCCTAAGAAGGATCACTTCTGACAGGGAATATGATGACTGCCTCTCTTTTAAAAAAAAAAATCTGGACTCAGACACACTACTGATCCTTCAGCAGCCAGCATATGTATGTGGGATGTGTGAAGTCAGGGCGCGTGTATTAGCATGCAGGCATTCTACAGGCCATGTATGCCTCTGTAACTTCCCAGAAAAGAAAAACAGTCAAGCGAAGAAAGAAGGGAGTACTAGTATGGAAGACCAAAATCCCTACTAGCTCAGACTCTTGCAGAAACTCAGAAAAAAGGTAATAAAACCAATTTAAAATACCCAAAAAGTATCCCAAAAAACCCTAGAGATATCCCCAGTACGGTCGCCAATTTTGTTATGGGTGGGAAATCCCCCTACAGAATAGCATTAAGGGTTCTATAATGCATGCAGAAAATGACCTAAAGTCTCCTACTTCTTACCAACATCCCAATCATAAACCCCATTATTCATATGCAAATACAAGGTTAAAAAGATCAAGTTACTATACCTTAGTTTCCATGTTTGATGTCGATCCTTTAATGTTTGGTCGCTTGTTGACTACAAATATCCTCCCAACGCTGACCTACATCCATAAAAAGACAAACAAATAACTCCACATGCATATGATCTATGAACTAATGGGTTAGAGATTCTATCAAAATATAATCAAATTTAAACATTGAAAACCTCATATGGCGGGATGGGAAAAGTACTTATTTTTATTAATCTCACAAGAGTAACTTACAATAGTGAGATTGACCACTGCTCCTCGAATTTGGTCTAGGCTCCTCTTTAACTGTGTTCCAACTGCTTTTGTATATGATTCTCTTCACACAATGGTTGCAAAAGGTTGGGGCAAAGGGAATGCAAAATCGAGTAGAGTTTCTTTACAATTATTTTTCCTCCTTCCAAATGGGACCCCTACCCCTTATTTTATAGGCTAGAAAGGGATAGGTATTTGGTCGAGTGACCGGCTATGGGTGGTCAAACGGTTTAGGTAACTTACCCAAAACCGTGTGTTCCTTCTGCAACTTTCTATTTTTCGTGTTTTTTTAGGTATACGCGGGCTGTAGTGGGTCAACTAGTGTACACATGCATGCAGTAGTGGAGTAGGGTCTGTATTCCCTCAAAAGGGGTGTTTTTTTAAAAGTTGTTCAGTAGTGTCTTGGAAAAAGATGTAAAATGAGATGGCCTGATGCCAGGTAAGCCTATCTGGTGCAAATTAGGTTTATAACACCTATGACCATTCACCAATACTTTTGTAGTGGTGTATCTGGATGACATCCTCATTTACAACAAGACTTGGGCAAAACACTTGCAGCATATTCAACAGGTTCTGCACACCCTGCAGTGGCACAAGATATACACCAACTTGGGAAAATGATCCTTTGGCATGGATAGGGTCCATTACCTGGGCTACATCATTGATCAACATGGCATACATGTGGATCTAGCCAAGATCCAAGTCATCCATGACTGGCTAGCCCCAACCACACTCACTGAGCTTTGAAGCTTCTTGGTCCTTTCCAATTTCTACCGAAGGTTCATGTTGGGATTCTCCCATATTGCATGGGACCTCAACCAAGTAACCAAGGGTGGTGGTAAGGAGAAATTTGTGTGGGTTCAGTCCCAACAATAAGCGTTCGATGATTTGAAGCAATGCTTGTTCTCAACCCCAATACTTTCACTATCGGACTTGCATCAGCCCTTTGAGATCAAGACAGATGCTTTAGACTATGTTGTGGGCATCATTCTCACTCAGCATGGACACCCCATGGCCTATCATAGTGAGACACTATCAGATGTTTTCCTTAAGTACCCTACTTATGACAAAGAAATGTACTCCATTGTGCAAGCTTGTCGCTAGTGGAGAAATTACATTCTTGGGAAGGAGATAGTCATCCACACTGATCATAAACCACTGCAGTTCATGTAGACAGAAGGAAAATTGTAGAACGACCTCCATTAGAAGTGGTCCACATACTTGCAACAATTCCACCTCAACATCAAGTATAAAACATGAAGCACCAACTGTGTCACTGATTGCCTCAGCAGACCACTAGTCGCAACACTCACCACGGTGCTATACTTTTGCATCCATGAGACCTATGGATGGCCCCAACTCTATGAGACAGTCCCAGACTTCTCCACCACCTACCAAATGTTGGGCGCAAATGAAATTGTCACTAATTTCCATCTTCTAGATGGCTTGTTGTGTCGTTTAGACCATATCTACGTTCCATCAAGTGAGCGAGCAAAGCTGATCTGGGAATACCACTACAGTTGGGTGGTAGGACACTTCATATTCAAAAATACAGTAGAAATGTTGCATAAACATTTCTACTGGCCGAAACTTTGACAGGATTTCAGCAAGTATATCAAGTCTTACACTGTCTGCACTATTGCCAAACTGACCACTAAGAAACAGGGCATGTACACCCCTCTGCCTACTCTTGATAGGCCATGGGAATCCATCTCAATGGACTACATTTCGGTCCTCCCGTCCACCAAGAGGGGAAATGACTATGTTTTTGTGGTTGTTGATCGCTTTTCTAAGATGGTGATTATGACCGCCTGTAAGAAGAGAATCATAGTAGAGGCCACTACCAAGCTCTTCTTTGACCATGTCTGGGTACATTTTGGAATCCCACAAACCATTGTCTTAGATCAGGACATTTGATTTCTCAGCACATTCTGGTCATGCCTCTGGTGACTGTTGGACACCAATCTCATCAAATCCACGGCCTTCCACCCCCAGATAGATGGACAAACTAAGGTCGTAAATAGAATGATCGTACATATCCTGCACATGTATAATTCCAATCACCCTTGCACATGGGATGAGAGTCTTCCCTATGTTCATCATATCTACAATCGATCCCTGCATAGATCAACCGGACACAACCCCTTTCAGGTGGGGTTGGAATTTCAACCATTGGGTCTGATAGATGTTGCACTACCCTTTTCGGTCACCCCAACCGAATCATCTCCTACTCCAACTGAATATCACAAAGCCACCCAGTTCATTGAGAAAATCCAACACATCTGCCAAGAGGTTCAGGATATCCTACAGAAGTCCAATGACAAGTATAAGCAGCTCCATGATCAACATCGGGTGCCACATAAGTTTCAGGTGGGCATCAAAGTTTGGTTGCACTTGTAGAAAGAAAGCCTTACAAGACCCCATCGAAAGATCCTCCAAATCCATTATGGTTCATACACCATTATCAAGGCTATGGGTGATAATGCTTTCAAGCTCAACATTCTTCCTTTCCTTGACTTGCACCCAATGTTCAATGTGGATCTCCTTCGAACTTATTTCCCACCATTATTGGAGACCTCAGAGATAGTAGAACAACTGACACCAATAGAGATCAACCCCGACTGCATATAATAGGAATTCAGTGATCAGATTGTGTACAAACAGGTCAAGGGCACTCGGTAGAAAAGGATCCATCTTTATCGAGTTGTCAAAGTAGGGCAGCTCCTGCACCAAGGCAAGTGGCTCACCCGGGGCCAAATTCAACAGAAATTCCCTCATATGATGAGAGAAATCAATGCAATGGAGACCATTTCCTCCTAAGGGGGGAGGATTGATCCAAATGGATCTCGGTGGCCTCCCACCTATTCCAACTAGCTCATTTTGCAATTTTCCAGTTTGGCAGTTTTTCCTAGTTTTCGGGTCCCTGACTTCCAGGATCATTTTGAGGCCCTAAACAACGTTTTTAGGTCTCGCCACAGTCAGTAAATAGAAAAATGTAGAGTTTGATGGCAACATGTGTATTCCTCGGATTGACCTTTCCAACGAGCTATCATGCATCTAAAACAAAGATCGTATGCAAAAGTTACGACCCCGAGAAGTTGATGTATTAACTTACCTAGGCCCACATGACTTTTGGCACTTCATCTCCTAGGGTTAGGTTTTTGGATGTCCAAGGTTTTTGAAATTCCTTTTTATTGTAAAAATTCCTTCAGAGATTCATTGGAATCATCGTCTTGCGAATGAGTGCAACCGTCACATCTCTTCTCAGAGATAAGCCGCCACCATTCTAGCAAGCTTGTTTCTCGCTGCATTTACAGTTTCAGCTTATTTCCTTATTGAATAGAAATTGGTTTTACTATATACCTGTTATTATGTGTTAAGCATCTTTTGATAATAATCTGTATTCATTTTTTTCTGTTCATAAAATCTGGATCAACCGGTAGCACCAATTTTTCAAATATGGTCAAAATTACAACATTTTTCAAGCATGGCCTTCAAAACTCATATAATAACTCAAAAAAACCTTAAAATTAACACCTAAATAAAAAAGTGACGCTAACTAAAGAATTTTTTTTTCTAAACATTAAAACTATGGCTCATTATGACCTAGGTGAAAACGTGGTTTTGACAATATATACATATGCAAAAAAAAACCCGAAATTGGATACAAAATGGTCACTTTAAAATTTATTTACTAACTTTTTTTCCCTTAAATTTACATTGAAAAATAAATAAATAAAAAGGAGAAACTCTTTGCATTTTTTTTTGTTTTTTAAATGAAGAAAAAAACACATTTAAAAAAATATATTCAAAACCCAAATTAAACAACAAAAAAAACATTAAAAAAAAGGTGGACAAAAAAAGGAAATGAAAAAAATTTAAAATTTCAAAAAAAAAAAAAATTTATATATATATATATATATAGAGAGAGAGAGAGAGAGAGAGAGATTGTCCAAGATCTGATTTTCAAAATATTTGTAACACTACCAACCTTCCTAACCTCTTAACTCAACAAAAGTAATATTTGTAACACTACCAACCTTCCTAAGCTCTTAACTCAACAAAAGTATGGTGATCTTGGAAAGCTTCTCTTAATGCTTTTCGACCACAGAAACAAAATTCTAAAGAATCGCAAGTAATCACTTACCCTCTTAAGGTCCAATCGACCAATTCGGTCTTAGTGGATGTTAATCATCATCATCATCATATATAATAATGAAAAAAACCTTCAAAAGTTAAAAAAAAAAGGAAAAAAATAAATAAATAAACACTAAAAAATAAATGAAATTAATTTTTTTTTAAAAGATATACAATTGAAAAAAACCTTAACTAACAAATTTTATTA
>ML804360.1:53112-72446 GCA_009831015.1 Picea engelmannii | reverse complement strand
TGCTAAGAAAATGTGTCCTTCACTCCAAGATGATCGTGCAGGAAGTGGAACTTATGCTCAATAAATGTATTGGTGAAGATGTCTACATTGTATTCAACATATGGATAGTACTACAAATCGATGATCCTATCTTGTACCAAATATATGATGTAATGCATATGTATATCGATTGTTTTGGTCTGCTATCGTTGCAATATGTCTCTGCAAAAATTGAGAGTACTCTTATTGTCACACCAAATGATAGTCGAATGGTGAAACTGAATGTCGATATCGGTGAGGAATTTATGAAGAAAAAGTGCTTGAATAGTAACATTGAACACTCCTATGTACTCATCATGTACTGATGATAGTGCAATAGTTGACTACGTTTTTCTCGACCAACAGATGGGACTGGAACCCAAACTAAGCACATACCCAGAAGTGGACTTGTGATTTATGTTATTGCAAACCCAATTAGAATTAGTGAATCCCATGAGATATAATGAAAAAAATAATGCATAGTGGATCCCATAAACTATGGTTCCCTAAACATATATAAGGATGTTCTTGGAAACCTTCCATTGTAGCTCATGCGGCTCCAACATGTACCTGGAAACTGCCCCTACTACATATGAGATATCTGGTTGAGTGTGGGTGAGATAGAGAGGCTCCCCACAAGTTGTTGAAACAAGGTGTTCTCCACCATTGGTGTTGAAGAGCCCTAATATTGTGCATTTTAGAGGCTCATATTTGACACTCTTTTTCACCTTAGATTGACTTAATATTTACTTTTTGACCATATTTAGTAGTCAGTCATGGGTATTTTATATATTGTTTAATGAATTTTTTATTGAGGTGGAATTTTGTGTATTATGTACCGTTTTGCTCTATTTTTTTGTCAAAAGATGTGTGTTTCACCAACCAGGACAAGCATCATAAATCAAGGGTGCCAACACCCTAGAATAACATGATTTTGTCTCCTCAAAAAAGATGACAACCAAAGATTAAGAAAAATTGTCCATGCCTACCTCCTAGTGCCCTCTTGTGCATTTATGACCACTTTTTATTAACAACAGTCAGAGATATAGATGTAAATGGATGAGACCCCTTATTCACTCAATCCTCTCCTTGATTTAGCAAGGAAAGTCGAAATTTCTAGCTATATATAGGCCTCTAATTCTAGGAGAGATACAGAGAATTTTGGAGAAGTATTGTGTGGAGATTTTGTGAAGATTTGTATTGAGAACTCAGATCTTCTCTGCTCCTGATGTATTACTAATATTTATGAAATAAATATGTTTTTTTTTTCATTCTATTAAGGTTTCTTTTAGGCTCCTTGTGCTTCTTGGGTAGGGCCCATCTAAGAGGGCTCAAGGACCCTACTACTATTTCTGTAGTTTTTCATGCATATTAGTTAGTGCCTAGATAGTATTTCATTCTCTCTTAAAGTTTGATATTGTTTTGCATGATCAATTTCAATTATGTTAATACTATGAATAACTTTCCAGTTGTAGAAAAATCCTGTAGAAATGTTCAATAACCTTTTGAAGCACTCTTAGGTGGCTCCCAAGGCTAAGAACCTTAGATTCACTTCATTTATTTATAGTCTAGTTTTTTCCATGTTTTTAAAGACTGCCACTACCTTTTTAGATCATTACTTCTATTTACAGTTTTTTGTCATAGTTTAAATTGTATTTAGCTTATTTATTTAGTTTAACTTTCTTGATTCGGTACTCTTTAATGAAATTATAATAAGTCCTTTTCATGCAATCTATATTAGTTGTAATTTCAATTTGGTGTGTTTCTTTCAAGCAGTTAGTTAAGGGTCGTTTTATGTCACTTGATTTTCCTGCACATTTTAATTTTTTGATCAGTCTCAAACCTTTTCTATCGAAAATTGCATATTGTACATACAGTGCATAGAACCTCTTAAGTTTTTTTGAACTGTGGGTTGACAAGTAAAGTAGGAAACCAAGGGTACAATAAATGATTTTTGTTATTCATGGGACCATTAGGTGTATCCCCGTAATCTTCAAGATGTACCCAAGAGAGAATGGGTGTGTCTATCAACTTACAGTTGGTCATGTGGAATCTAACCAAGAGATCTCAGGCATACTTAGTTTGAGATATCTTGATGCTTGAAGCATCCTAACTAATCTCAAGACCAAGGAAATATTGCAGTGGACCTGTGTTCATTATAAATACCTTGTTGTGTAGAATGTCTTTGATGGTAGAAATGGTTTAGGCTGAACTACATGTGATGAGGAAGTCATCAACATAGATAACTAAGATCAGTAAGGAGTATGAGGTCCTCAACATGCATACCTTCAGATCTGATATCTGAATTACAAAGTGCTAAGAGAGAAACTAGGCATGCATATTTGCATAACATGCTCTAGGTGCCTACTTGAGGCCATACAAGGACTTCTTCAATCGACATACTAAGGATGAGTTTTGAATGAACCCTTATGGCTAGTCCATGTAGATATCCTATGAGAGATCCCCATGAAGAAAAAAATTCTTCATGTCCATCTAGTTAAATTCCCACCCCATGGCTGCCACAATGGAAAGGGCCAATCAAATGGAGTCCATCTTTGCTATGGGAGAAAAGGTATCATCATAGTCTATCTCATGGATCTACTGAAAACCTTTGGAAACTAGTATTTCCTTATATCTTCTCACCTATCTGTTTGCTAACTTCTTGGTCTTATAGATCCATCTGCATCTGAAAATATTACTTTCTGAAGGAAGAGGAACCAGATCCTAAGTATGGTTCTCAAGGAGAGAGTTGTACTCCTCCTTCATAGTGGATTCCTAGAAGGGATTCCCTATAACTTATGCATAGGTATACATGTATGAAGATATAACCATATATAAATGAATGGGAATCAATGGTTTTGTAGTTGTGATTGCATGAGGAGGATCCTCAAGCTGATACCTCATCCTCCTCTAGTCTGCTAAATCCACCAAAAGATATCATGTTGCATGTAGGGTGGTTTCTGCACACTTGGGAATCTATGGTTTCATAACATTTGCATGCTCATCATCTTTCAAATTAAATTCCAATCTCAAATATGAACCATGATTTGAGCGAGTAGACTCATCATCATTGATGTTTGGTGCAAGCAGTGGTACTGAGGTCTCTACATGTGGCTCCAATGGTGCATGAAAGGGACTCTCCCCAAACTAAACATTGTGCTCCATCAATCCATGAGAAATCCAAACCTACCACACCACCAAGTTGAAATAGTCCAAAAATCCTTATTTGGATGATCTAGTCCAAGTATCAAACTAGAGACCATCTAACCTCTTTCCACCTACAACTGTCATTATAGCTCCCTGTCAAAGCTAAATCCTCAACACTACTATATCTACCTCTAAAATATACCACATGTGATCTGTGTGGAACAAGAACAAGAAATATGAAACCACCTGTAGCAACCGTGTGTCACAAATATGATCCCTTTATCTTTAAATCCCAATCTATGACACCATATCAATTTTCACATGAAACTCTATGTGACTAATTTTCATATCTGGAAATTTGTTCCTAGTGATCTAATAGTAAAACCCTAGCTGTTATCACTAAACAATTTTACACTGAAAATTATTGGTTGAAATTATATGCAGTGGAAAAATCAGAGATGAATCATAAACACATATGAGACACAATATTTATTTTTTGTAACCTTGTTAACTTTAGAAATTTTGAGGGAAAAACTAGCCCTCCAAACTAGTACAATATCATCAAATCTAAGGACAACCTTGTCCTCTTAGCCAATACAAATATCACCACATCTGATGACAACCTTGTCCTCCAATAACCATACAAATTAGAAAACCAAACCTCAACAATTTACTAGAGATATCTTATGCCCACATATCTGTTGCAGACCTCCTATACAACCTACTAACGTCACCTATTAGCCTTGTATGGACCCTCTCCTACCCAAGAAGCTTTTTATATATGTATGTGACTTTTCCCACTACAACCCATGTATGTACATGAATTTTCCCATTGCAACCCACCTATGTATGTGACTCTTCCCATTGAAACCCATGTACATGCATGAAAACGTGTATGAACCCTTCCGTGTGATTCACTCCACTCATACAGTTTTATTCCTTTTGTGGCTGCCTCTCTCTCCCACATGGTGGTTTTGTTTTCCCTACCAAGAATAGAAAATAGAGAGTCTTCAACCCTAGGCCAGATTTTCCCCTTTAGCATAATTTACCTTTGTTGAAATCACCAAGCCTCCTAGCACAAGTGAAAAATTACTTATGCTTTCTCCATCATGTCTCCACAAATGATATACACAATATTAAATGTCACAATGAACTCTCTCCTTTATATAAAATCCTTAGGGGTCACCATAGAATCCCCTTCACAATTCAATATCAAATTAATCTTTCTTTGTGGGTGTGAAGCCCCTTCACAAGCCCATAAATCCCATCATCAAACCCATGAATCTACATCTTCATTCCAAGGGTGTTTCCACCAAAAAAAGAGTCTAATGTGGTGCCCATGATAATTCCCACATGCCCAACACCTAGGGTCATGTGAAAATACCTACCCGAAGCTATAAAAATAAACATTCCATATTAGCGGGGGAGGTATTCTCAACACACTCCACAGTCACTTGGAAGTAGATCTGTCTCGCGTACTAGATCCTCTACCACATATGCTCTCCAATCCATCTGATTGGATGCCCCCTCTCTCACCAAATAAAACCTTCCCTCCAGTCCTCCTGACTAGATGCATCATCGATCACTAAAGAAAAACTTGTTATCTGGCATGATTCCTCCCTGGAAGAAACCATGCTCCTATAATCCTCTTGATCCCAAGCATCCTTCATGGTCATCTCAACCCATGCAACCCTCCTAACATTCTTGGAATATTCCTCTCTCCCATCTGGACCTGAAGGTTTTCTCCCACTAAATGACTGAGTCTCCCTCTGATCCTCCTAGTTGTCTCTGAAGTTGGACTCCCTTTGAATCCACTAGCTCCCTTTGAAGTCAGACTCCCTTTGAGTCTACACAACCTCCGAAGTTGCCTGCTCCCTATCCACTCTCCTTTACATAATCATGGGAGGTTGATCCTCCCCAGTGGAGCTTGAGGGTTGACTCCCTCTAAACATTGGCTTCCTCTGAGATGAAATTACTGATGGGGCTACCTACCTCATCACTCGTGGAGCTACCTTCTCCCTCTGAACTTGTGCTATGGGTGGTGTTATTACCAAAAAAATTCTCACCAAAAAAATAGACAATGGATGAAGAAACAGTCAGCACAAGCAAAACATACTACCAATAATTATGAAAGGATTACACTTATTTTGGTAAGATAAGCACAAAACTATACAAAAGTGGTTCTGAAGTTTCGCGTGTATTCAACACTTTCAGTGCACACACATCCACATGGGAGAACATGATATCCAACACACACAATGCATGGACCACACAACTGACAGAAATAAAATCCGCGTGGATGTAAAAATGACACATTGATGATTTTTTTCCGGTCCCAACCACTTCTGCGATGGAGTGGATCTCCCCCATACCCAAAATCGCCCCCAAATTACGCCTTTTGCTCACCCAAGTGACAAAAAGAACCCAACATATTGGTGACCATACTGGGGATTTGGATCAAAATCCTCCCCAATTGGGCTATTAAAGTTTTCTTTCTCACTCATTTGTGTTTTTAGGGGTTAAAACCAGCCTATTGTCACCTTCAGAGAGCAGGATTTCATCCCACATTGAGTGAAATTGTTCAAATTTTTTGTCTTTCCAAATTTTATGCATGCATGCAGGTTCGAGGAAAACAATTGCATGGTTTGTTCCCATACGTGGTCTGTCATAACTATCCAAATGCTCACTTCTCTCTTTGTGCGCGACTGTTTCTGGTTTAGTTGTGCACTGGTCTTATTTTTCCTAAATTGCCAGTCTTGAGAAATTCATTTCCACCAAGTATTTTAGATTTGATTTATGCACTATTGTAAAATCCATTAAAAGAAGGCTTGGAGATCCACTCTTCCATACATATCCTAAAAACACACATAGACATTTAGAGAGGATAAAACGAACCTTTGCATATTTTACTTCCTTACTTGCCACATGGATGGCCTAAATCTTAGCATGTGAATTTCAATATTTTCTTTTCTTTTACAAAGTCATCTCACTAATTTGGGACTATAAACTTATCTATGTAATATTGGAGTATGCTCTTTCCTCGCACCCTAGTGTGATCTTGGAAATCAGAAAAGAGATTTCCTAAACAAGTCTTCATCTCCCTTAAAGAAAATCAACTAATTTCTAGGAGAGGCCAATACCTCTTACCTTATTATGAAACTTAAATCTAATACGTGTAAGGGCCCACACATGACCACATGTGCACAATATTAGGATAGTTTCAAATTTCTAGAGTAACTCACTTAGGAAGTTTAAAGCATTGTAAGGGCCCATACATTCCCATATGTTCACAATCTAGGGATAGTTTTCAAGATTTCTTAGATTAAAAAACATCCTAGGGAGATAAAAGAGTCAAAGTAAGGATTTCCATATCCACCATCTTAGCTTAAGATTCTTTCATTTGCAAGGGTCATTTGAACAAATTTAGTAAGTTATCTAAACAAAACAAGTAAAGGACCACACGATGTCTGTAATATCCCCAAGGACGAGCCCTGTTGTAATCATGTTTATGAATTGTAAGTCATGTTTTGTAGGATGGTGAGGCGAGTATTGATAAGTTGGTAGGATTATGTGTTTATTAGGCCGGAGAGCCTAAGTGTTAAGGCCATGAGCCTGTTTTTGTAAATGTAATATGCAAAACATTAATAAAGAATAAGCATCATTATGTGCAGCCTGACCATGAAGAAAGAGTGATGGGGGACTAAGCTTCCACAAGGTGGGTAAGGGAAAAGAGGCTGAAAGGTTGGAAAGAGAGGCTAAGTGTTGAGCCTAGGGGCTAATCCTAGGGGCTTAAGTCCTTGGGAATAATGATATATTATTAATCCCACAATTATGAGAAATGTATGTTTTTATCCTAAGTTCCTGGAAGGGGAACATATGCAAAAGGGAACACATGCTATGGAGCACATGCAGCCTCATGGGTGACATGTGTTATCCCTGGCACATGCAATTTAACCCAAATATTGAACTGTGGAGGGGGTTCATCCTCCATTCCACCGTGAGTTGCTTGAACTGAGAGGAGATCTATGTCTGTGTTAGGTATGCCTCACGCAGCTCAGGGTGGGAAGCCTATGATGTTTTTCTGGAAATTTGATTCACCTCGATCCGAACGGCATAAGTCTGTGTTCATCCTCTGCGTTGATTGAGCCATGTCACCTGTGTGTCCTATGAGCCGAGCCTAACTGCTCTTGCAGAGTAGAGTCTATACCTGAACCACCTTTTCATTGTTGAGTTCTGTGTGTCATGAGTGTAATTGACCAGTGATTGTGGTTGTTATCCTCACCTTACGGGAATTGAGTTGAAAATTGGTTGAAGAGGTAGGTTGTCAGGCCTATGAGCAGCTCTCTTCAGGTGAGAGAGGCTGCTGGGAAGTGATTTTCTCTTAGAGAGATTCCAGCACAAGCTACGAAGTTATGAGACTTCCTGATCTGGATTTTTACTGAGGCGTAAATAGGGAGGTGAATCACCGATGGACTGAGCTTGTGAAGGTGTATACTCCCAGGCGGAACATGCATGTGGGGAATGAGACTCTGTGAGTAGTGGGCATAAGAAGGCTCCTGGGGAGAATCCTTCTGATTTCTCTGTGTAGTTTTTCCGGTAACCTCAACCTAGTCTAGCATTCCCTTACCTTGGGTGGAGCTTAGTCCCAGCTCGGGGGTGACCCACTGTTGAGAATGATGAGTAGTGAGGTCTAAGGCTGGCAGGTTCGTGGAATTTTTGCACGTGGTTGGTATAATTACCACAGTTTCAAAGATAAGTATCAGTTTGTGCTTAATATTATGTTTTCCATGCCTGTGATAGTTATATGTTATCATGTATTATGTTGTGCATATGAGTTATTGTTAATGTCCTTGATGATGTATATTAGCAGTAATCATGTGCTTACTCTATATTGTTTGATTAAATCTATTAATTATATTTAATATGCATGTTATATATATAAGTATGAGAATGTTCCATGTGGTAGTGTTGCATGGCAAGTGGATTGGTGGTCGGGGATGTTACATTATGGTATAAAAGCCATAATTTCAACGTTGAGCTTAGATGAGCCAGATAAGTGGTCTTTGGACCCAAGGTTTCGAGAGGAAATTGTATCTGGAAGACTAATTTTGAACCTTAGATTGTCTCTGAGTGCCAAGGAGTTACTTGGTCGTGTCACGAAGCTCAGGAGGAATAGTGATAGAATAAAACTGTAGTCGTAGATCAGTTGTGCAAAGAAGATCTGGACCATCCAACCCATGTCCAAACACTTAGGAGAGCGCGTAAAAGATATCAGATATGGGCCATCAGATATGAGTGTGTGGACCAACAGTTGTTGGATCTAGGGAATGTGCACAAGGTTTAAAACCCTTTGGAGTTTCACATGAGTGTGGATATCATGATACACAAATTCTCGACTTCATCAAGACCGTCCATCGGGAGGGATGCATGGAGAGCAATCAGCCTTTCACTGACTCGTGACTTGAAAAGGTCAAAGGGAAAGTTCATGAGAATTCATGAAATGTGAATTCATGATTAGATCACAACCATTGATCTAGAAGATATCTTGACCGTTAATTGTCCAGGAAGAATTTCATCATTTCGAGAACCGGGAGAAGTGAGAAGTGCTAATGCACAAACTCCCAAAGCCCGAAATCACGAAATCCTGATGAGCCAAAGTAGTGAGTCAGGCCAACATCATTGGGATGGAAGAGGACACATGGGATATGTGCCATGTGCTAGTGGGTCCCGAAGGAAAAAGTAGAAGCAGTGGGGTCGGATGGCGTCACCTAAAGTAATGTGGACTTTCTTAAGAGAAACATGTGTCACCACCTTGGTTGGTGACAGTTATGTTGTGGGCCCGGTGGCTAGAAAGGTTGGATGTTCGGAAGTCGGGAGTTGGAGAAGGAAGCAAGGGTGAGAGCCTCCAAGAACGAAATCCCAAAATCCCAAAACCTGAAACACCGAAGTTCTGATTAGAGAACCTTGAGACCTAGCGCTTGGTCACGCTCTTGGTCATGTGGGTTTGGAAACTGAGAGAAAATGACTAAGGCCTGAGTGCACTACAGAGCTGAGCAGAGCTCAAAAAATTCATGGAAATTGAACGTTTATTGAATCAAGTTGTTTATGAATGTTGTGGGAATTGTTAAGGAATAATGACCTGACAAATTCTGGTTGTCTACACGTTGTGTTTACAGAAGGTTAAAGAGTGCCAAAACCATTTAGATTTTCCACTGAGGGCAAAGAAATGGGGAAGGCACATAATTCTTCAAGTTCAGAGAATGAAGCAAAAGGAATGGTTGTGCATTTGGTAGTTGAAGGATCAAACTCCAATGTCCATGGTGAAGAGATATATAAGGAAGGAAACATGAAGAAGATCATTGAAGGATTGCAAAAGGATGCCCAAACTTGCTGAGCAGAAAGCAGAAAGCTCAAAAAAGGTCAGGAAAAACAAGGTGAATTTAACATAAATGTGTTAAAGAGTTTGGAGATAATAGAAAAGAAGTTGGATAAGGAGAGTGACTCGAGCAAAACAAGGAGTCACCAGACTTCTGAGGGAATAACGTCAAGGAGTGTAGGTAGATACCATCATCACTCCCAAGGTCTCTCCAAGAGGAGGACACAGTAGTTCAAGCCCATCTCCTACCATAAAGCGTAGGATATCTGGAGTGGATGAATTGAAGGGAGAGATGAACAAGATTAAGCCTCCTACGTTTGATGGAGAACATCAGAAGGAGGAATATGCTGAGACATGGTTGCTTGGCATGAGAATATATTTCCAACTATATAATTATTCCTCTCATGTAGAAGGAAGAATTGTGATGTATCAACTGAAAGGAAAAGAATCCATGTGGTGAGATCAGCTTGTGTAGGTGCATCACATTAGAGAGAAAGATATCACTTGTAAGGAATTCAAGAGGTATTTCGAGAAGAAATACTTGACTAAGAGATATTATGACAAGAAGATGAAAGAGTTATTTGAACTCAAGCTAGGCAGCATGACCATTGATGAGTATGAATGTAGGTTCTTAGAATTGTTGATGTATGTTATGTTCATCAAAGAGGAGATTTTCAAGATTCAAAGGTATTTGAGTGGACTGCCATCTTCCATTGGGGACAAAATCTAGTATGATGACCCTAAGACCATGGAAGAAATGATAAGAAGAGTGAAATTCTTATACAAACAACAAAGAGAATATCCTACCTTTCGGAAGGTTTGGGATGACCAGAAGAAGTTTAAGAAAGAGAAGAGGTAGAAGGGAAACAAACCTCACTTTTTCAGAAACAGTCCTGAAGGAAAGCCAACGTTTAGAGAGCCCATAATGGCTGAAGTATGGGAACAAAGGCCAAGACATATGCCCATTCAGTGTTGGGTTTGTTAGGGAAACCATAAGTATAGATATTGTCCCCACAAAATGGCAAAGTGAGAGATGTCCATAATGTTCAGCAAGCTGAAATAGTGGAGGATGTGGGCAGTAGAATACCAAGGATCTATGCGGACCTCGACAACAAGCAAGATGAATTTCAATCGCATATGATTGAAGTAGATGGTATGATCAACAACCATGCCTTTACTATTTTAATTGATTCAGGGGCTAGCCATAGTTATGTAGATCCTAGAGTGGTGGAAAGTTGGCAATTGTCGAGAAGAAAACATGAAAAATCTTGGTTAGTGCAGCTGGCTACAGGAACCAATAGGATAGTCACTAAGTTGGTTAAGTCATGTCCAATAGACATGAATGGAATGAGCACACAAGTTGAATTGAATATTTTTCCTTTAGGGTCTTATGACTATCTAATTGGGATGGACTGGTTGGACCAACACCATGCCATCTTGGACTATCGTAATAAGTCATTCACTTGCCTGGATGAGGAAGGGAATTGGAAAACAGTCCAAGGAATTCCTAGAGCTATTGCTATCAGATAAATCTCAGCAATGCAGTTGAAGAAGTGCTACAGAAAAGGTTGTCAATTATTTGCAGGCCATGTGGAGGAAACACTTAAGGATAATGTGTCAAGTATTGGGGATCATATGGTACTAAAGGAGTTTGAATATGTATTTCAAGAGGTACCGGGATTACCTCCGAAAATATATACAGACTTCTCTGTAAACTTGATGCTTGGAGCAGCTCCAGTATCAAAAGCTCCTTACAGAATGAGTACGCCGGAGCTGAAAGAACTGTAATTGCAGTTTGAAGAACTTCTGAAGAAGGGGTACATACACCCAATTGTGTCACCTTGGGGAGCCCCAGTTCTATTCGTGAAAAAGAAGGAAAAAATGTTGATATTGTGTATCGATTTCATATAATTGAGAAAAGTGATTGTAAAGAATAAATATCCTTTGCCTAGGATTGATGACCTCTTCGATCAGTTGAAGGATGCGATGATATTTTAGAAGATATATCTCAGATAGGGATATCACCAGGTAAGGATAAAGGATGAATACATCAATAAGACTACCTTCGGAACAAGGTATGGTCATTACGAGTTCACAGTGGTTCCATTTGGGTTGTCAAATGCACCCATTGTTTTTATGTGCCTGATGAATGGTGTATTCAGGGACTATTTGGACAAGTTTGTCATAGTCTTTTTGGATGACATCCTGGTGTATTCCAAGTCAAAGGAAGAGCATGAACAACATCTAAGGATGGTGTTGCAAGTGCTAAGAGAGCATCAATTGTATGCCAAGTTGAGAAAGTGCTCATTTTATCAGGAGAAGATCCATTACCTAGGGCATATTATTTAGAAGGATGAGATAGATGTAGACCCTAATAAGATTGAGGCCATTAGAGGATGGTCAGCACCAAAGAACGTGAAAAAAGTTAGATCCTTCATGGGTTTAGCTAGTTATTACAGAAGGTTTATCGTAGGGTTCTCAAGGATAGCTCACCCTATCACTTCCTTGAAAAGGAAGGAGAAGAAGTTTCAATGGACAGAAGATTGTGAGAAAACCTTTTAGCGATTGAAGCAACTGTTAACCAGTGCTCCAATCCTGAGGATTGCAGATCCAAATGAAGACTTTATGTTGTGCACAGATGCATGAAAAGAATAACTAGGAGGATTCCTCAGTCAAAATGGATTTGTAGTCTGTTATGAATCCAGAAAGTTGAAAGAGCATGAAAGGAACGTTGCAACTCATGATTTAGATTTGGCAGCCATAGTACACGCTCTAAATAAATGGAGGCATTACCTCATGGGAAGGAGGTTCGAAATAAGAACAGACCATAACAGTATGAAGTATTTGTTTGACCAACAAACCTTGAATGTTATCCAGAGTAGGTGGATGGAGTTTCTGTGTGAGTATGATTTTCATATCCAGCATATCAAAGGGAAGGAGAATAAAGTGGTTGTTGCACTCAGCAGGAGAGTACACGGATTACATGCTACAACCATTAGTATGTACCAAATTGATATAAAAGGAAGAATTTTGGAAGCTGAAAATGAAGATTTGCAGTACATGGAGCTGGTAGCAAATCTATAGCAAGGTAAGACACCAAAGAAAGTGGAGATTTATAAATTGGAAACAGATGGAGTACTTTTGTACAAGAACAAAATTTATGTACCTAATGTCTAGGGTTTGAAACTTGTGATTCTGAAAGAAATGCATAATGTACCTTATGTTGGGCACCCTGGATATCAGAAGACTATGGAAGCAGTCAAGAGCCATTACTTTTGGCCAGGTATGAAGAAAGAGATCATTGAATACATCGTCAGATGTATGGAGTGTCAGAAGGCTAAAGATGAGCACAAACACCCAGAAGGGTTGCTGCAACCTTTACCCATTTCTGAGTGGAAGTGGGAAGTGGTGACAATGGACTTCATCACAGGATTGCCCAAGATCGGAAAGCAGCATGATTCAATTATGGTGGTGGTGGAAAATCTCACGAAAGATGCCCATTTCATTTCATTAAAGACTACTCACAAAGAAACGGATGTTTTCGACATCTTTATGAAGGAAGTGGCATGATTGCACGGGATTCCCAAGACAATTGTGTTCGACAGAGACCCAAAATTCAACTCGAATTTTTGGAAAGGGTTATTCAAAGGGTTTGGAATGAATCTGAATTTCAGTACATCTTATCATCCTGAGTGTGATGGACAGACAGAGAGGGTGAACAAAGTAACAGAAGACACACTAAGGATGTATGTGATGGAAAAACCATCAAAATGGGAAGACTACCTGCACTTGGTAGAATTCGCCTACAACAATGGGTATCAAGAATCATTGAAGATGAGCCCATTTGAAGAACATTATGGAAGAAAGTACAATACTCCAGTAAGCTGGGATAGTCTAGCTGACAGGGAAATAGTTGGGCCAGAGTTGCTTAAAGAAATGGAAGAACAAATGCTAAAAATCAAGCAAAATTTATAGGTTGCCCAAGACAGGCATAAAATTTATGCTGATAAGAACAGAACCCACAGAGAGTTTAAAGTGGGTGATCATGTTTTCCTAAAAGTGAAGTTCCTTGAAGCTGGGAAACTGCACCAAGTTGGTAACCAGATTTTGTGGGCCATTTGAAATCCTAGAAAGGATTGGGCCAGTTGCATATATGCTTGCATTACCTGCATCCATGACTGTACATAATGTGTTTCATGTTTCATTTCTTTTAATAAATATATACTTGATGATAATCATGTAATTGATTGGAATGTGATTCAGGTGGAGCAAGAAGGTGTCTTGCAAGTGCATCCTATGTGCATATTGGACCGGAAAATAAAATAGCTTCAGAATCAAGCCATAGGGCTTGTAAAGGTCCAGTGGACCTAGTACGGTACTGAGGACATGACATGGGAGCATGAAGATGCTATGCGGGCAGAATATCCGCATCTTTTTGAAGATTTTTGAAATCTTACTGAGGCTGTGTAAAAGCTGCACTGAGGACAGTGAAAAAATAAGGGGAGGGGATTGTAATATCCCCAAGGACGAGCCCTGTTGTAATCATGTTTATGAATTGTAAATCATTTTTTGTAGGCTCGTGAGCTGAGTATTGATAAACTGGTAGGCTTATGTGTTTAGTGTTTATTAGGCTAGAGAGCCTAAGTGTTAAGGACGAGAGCCTATTTTTTTAAATGTAATATGAAGAACATTAATAAAGAATAAACATCGCTGCGTACAGCCCGAGTACAAAGAAAGAGTTATGGGGGACTAAGATTCCACAAGGTGGGTAAGGGAAAAGGGGATGAAAGGTTGGAAAGAGAGGCTAAGTGTTGATCCTAGGGGCTAAGATTAGCGCTTAAGTCCTTGGGAATAATGATTTATTATTATTCCCACAGTTATGAGAAATGTATGATTTTATCATAAGCTCCTGGAAGGGGAACATGTGAAAAAGGGAACACATGCTATGGAGCGCATGCATCCTCATGGGCAACATGTGTCAGCCCTGGCACATGCAATTTAACCCAAATATTGAACCGTGGAGGGGGTTCATCCTCCATTCCACCATGAGTTGTCTAAACCGAGGAGAGCTCTATGTTTGTGTTAAGTATGCCTCACGCAGCTCGAGGTGGGAAGCCTGTGATGTTTTTTTGGAAAGTCGATTCACCTCGATCCGAACGACAGAAGTCTGTGTTCATCCTCTGCGTTGATTGATCCATGTCACCTATGTGTCCTATGAGTCGATCCTAACTACTCTTGCAGAGTAGAGTCCGTACCCAAACCACCTTTGGGTTGCTGCCTTCTATGTGTCCTGAGTGGAATTGACCAGTGGTTGTGGTTTTTATCCTCACCTTGCAGTAATTGAATTGAAAACTGGTTGAAGAGGCATGTTTTCAGGCCTACAATCTACTCTCTTCAGGTGAGAGAGGCTTCTAAGAAGTGATTTTCTCTCAGAGAGATTCCAACACCATCTACGGATCTCTGAGACTTCCTGATCCAGCCTATTATAGAGGCCCAGAGAGGGAGGTGAAGCACCGATGGACTGAGCTTGTGAAGGTGTATACTCTTGGGAGGAACAGGCATGTCGGGAATGAGAGTCTGTGAGTAGTGGGCATAAGAAGGCTCCTGGGGAGAATCCTTTTGATTTCTTTGTGCAGTTTTTCTTGTAACCTCAGCCTAGTATAGAATTCCCTTACCTTGGGTGGAGCTTAGTCCGAGCTTGGGGGTGACCCACTATTGAGCGTGATGATAAGTGAGGTCTAAGGCTTGGAGGTTCATGGAAGGTCTTCACGTGGTTGGTGGAATTACAACAGTTTCAAATATAAGTATCATTTTGTGCTTAATATTATGTTTTGCATGCCTGTGATGCTTACATGTTATCATGTATTATGTTGCGCATATGAGTTATTGTTAATGTCCTTGATGATGTATATTAGAAGTAATCATGTGCTTACTCTGTATTGTTTGATTAAATCTATTAATTAGATTTAATATGCATGTTATATATATAAGTATGAGAATGTTCTGCATGGTAGCATTGCTCGGCAAGTGGATTGGTGGTTGGGGAGGTTACAATGTCCACCATGTTAAAATATTGATTCTAACCTATTGAAAACCTTTTTCACCATCACCACTCCTTGCACACACTCTCACTCACTCAAAAACGTTTTGCTCGATACTTGAAACTATTTGTTGGGATTCACTTGTTTAGTAAAGAGCCTTTTGGCATACCATCATAAAAACGAAGTTGGTCCATGACCCAAAATTCACAACATATTCTCACATTCTAAGAACAACCATAATCAACCCACTTTCTAACCTCCACTGGCGGAAAACAAAAGAATTTGGTAATCTAAGTTAATATTTTGGGGATATGATCCAGATGGATTTTGGTGGCCTCCCACCTATTCCAACTGGTTCATTTTGGCAGTTTTTGAGTTTAGTAATTTTTTGTTTGTCCTAGTTTTTGGGTCCTTGACTTGCGAGGCCATTTTGAGGTCCTAAACAATGTTTTTAGGGCTCACCATAGTCAGAAATTCCAACGGGATATTGTGCACCTTAAACGAAGATCGTATGAAAAATTTACGACTCCAGAAAGTTGATGTACTAACTTACCCAAACGGGGCCCACGTGACTTTTGGCGCTTCATCTCCTAGGGTTAGTTTTTTGGATGTCTAGGGTTTTTGGCATTCCTGTTTATTGTAAAAATTCCTTCAAAGCCTCATCGTAATCATATTCTTTCAAACGAGCATAGTCGTCATGTCTTTTCTCATAGATAAGCCACTACCATTCCAACAAGCTTGTTTTCCGCTGCATTTTATAGTTTCATCTTATTTCCTTATTGAATAGAAAACCAATTTTACTGTATCTATGTTATTCTGTGTTAAGCATATTTTAATAATCTATATTCATTTTGTTATGCTCATAAAATCCATATCAGTGGTATGAGAGTGGTCTTCTCCTTGTCATCTTAATCCATGTCCCCAACGAGGTCAGCGTATAAAGAATTGAGTCTCGAGCTTGTTTCTCTTGAGGACAAAATCTCTCGCACGCCCAAACGACCTCTCATGATAGGAGAAAAGAAAGATGATGGGATAGGATATCCTTTCAAAATGTTGCTTGAGGAAGCCCTCACACAACAGAGGAACTAGATGATGGATAGTTTCGCACAAATCCTTCGACGACTACCAACAGGAGATGCATCTTCCTCGATCGAAGGCGTCGCTCCCTTCAAGGTACAAATCAACTTAGATATTCCTATATTTGAAGGTCAGATAGACATAGATGTTGTAGACAAGTGGTTGAATCTACTAGAAGGGTATTTTTCTATCCATAACTTTTCAAATAGAGAAAAAATTACTTTTGCACTCCTCAAATCCGTTCCACGTGTCAAATATTGGTAGGAAACTTTCTATGAACAAAATGAAAAAGAGGAACCCTCATTATTTATAATCACGACCACCTAGGAATCCTTCAAGGATGTTATTAAGGAACAATACTACCATGCAAGAAGTTATGATGAATTGTATACCAAATGGACCACACCGCGGCAAGAAAGAGACCAAGCAGTGCCAAATTTTACAAATATAATCCATACCCTGCGCACCAAGCTGGGTATCAAAGATTCAAAGCAACATCTAGTGATCAAGTATCACGGTGCTATGCATAGATACATCCAGACCGAAACGGAATTTTTGGGCATCTCATCCTTGGGAGTGGCCTATCAATATGCCATCAAAAACGAGCAGAAGCTCAAACAAAAGACGTGGCAATTTGGGCCTGGGAACCCCTCCCAGCAAAAACTAGGAAAGGGCGGCCCCAACCTACAAAACAAAGGATAGAGAAAATATGGACAATATCAGAACAAACATTCCAAACTACAAGGAAATAAGGACACTGGAAATACAAAGAAGGATACCGGGAAGTGGTACAACTTCCATAGGAGCCTTGGCATAACACTGTTCATTGTTGCTCAAAGCAGTCGCGGGTGGTCGAAGTGAAAGCCTCTGAATCAAATGTGGGTTCTGACTCTGATTCAGAACTAGAAAGAGGAAGACAGATCATTGACATGGAACCCAGTGCCATCGTTTCTACCACCAAGCTCTAGCCTGGTGAACTTGACGAGCCAGAAGAAGGCGAGCACCTTTTCCATTCGCAGATGTGGGTAAAAGGCACCCCGTTGCACTTCATCATTGATAGCGGTAGCCAAAAGAACCTCATCTTAGCAGAGGTCATCAAGTGGATGGTCCTACCGACAACTCCACACCTGCAACCCTACACCATTGGATGGCTTCACCAAGGAAGCAATCTCTGCATCAGTGAATAGTGTCGATTGTCATATGACATCAAGCCCTTCAAAGATGAGGTATTGTGTGAAGTTGCTCCTCTTGAAGTTTGTAATGTTATTTGAAGTTTGTAATGGAAATTTCATGTTGTATATGAGTCTAGGCCTAGTAGTGTTATTATTACTTTAAACAAGAAATTCTACAGGATACCCGAGGCAGTCCCTCCTAGTGTTATTTCCTTGATCTCTGCCACGAAATGCAGGAAGGTCATTGTTAAGCCCTAATATTGGATCATTACCCCTTAATTGGGGCATATTAGATTCGTAATGTTATTTATTACCCCTTAATTGGGGCATATTAGATTATTAATGTTATTTTATTTATGTCGGCTTTAGGCCATTAGTTGTAATTATACTTCCTAGTCTCCTATATATACCAAGGAGACATTTTCATTTTGAATCATCTTGTACTTGAACATTTAAGTGGGGTAAAAGGAGGTTACCCCCTCAAAGAGGCTTATTATCTAAAATTAACTCTTTTTCAATGCATTGAGTACTTTTTATGAGGATTTTCTATGCTATATTGATATTTGGTTCTTAACATATGGTATCAAAGCTCAAGGTCTTGGGGTTTCGTTGCTACATCTGAGACACCATGGAATTTTTGCTATAACTCTTTTTATATAGTGCTTCAGAAGGAACGGCTTGGAGGATATTTAGAAGACGGATCAAGGTACGTTGGGTTCAAAATTCATCTCCTGAGGCCTTATACTTTAGGAGATACAGCCTGTACAAGATAGGGTTCTTGAATCATCCTGAAATGAGTCATTACGGAATTTTTTCTATAAAAACTTTTGTGTAACGTTTCAGACCCTGAACTCCGGAGGCCATTTACAGAAATTAGTAATGTATCTGTGGTAAAATTTTTAGCTTCTGGGTCATCTTAAATTTGTAGATACACCTTGTGTAAGATAGGGTATCTGACTAGTCCTATTTACTAGTCTCAAGAAGGTGTTCCAGGTAAAACAATCATAACTTCTTCCTAGAGTATCCAAATTGAGTGGGACTGGTTGCATTGGATCATGGACAGTCTGTAGTATTTTGGGTGTGAGTTTCCGAATTTTATATCAATTATTTTGTGTGGATAATGCTATACAAGTGAGACCTCCTGGAAAGGCCAAAAATCGACAAGTTGTGGGGAAGTTACCGTAATTTCCACTTGGCACATCCAATTTTGATCAGACCTGTGGAATTGCAGAGAAGAAATATCAGATAACTACATAAAAGAAAGTTTCATACCCATAAGGGCCGAAACTTGGGAGATACTACAGAAGAAATATTGTCTAGCAGAACCACCTCAAAATCAAGGTTCAAAAGTGACACTTGCCCAACATGCCACCCAAAAAGGGAACTTCTACACCAACTAAGCCTCCAAAAAATCCTACTTGGACTCTTGATGAAGGTGAAGAAATGCGTAGGGACATAAATGATTTACAAAAGAAGATAGTTACAAAAGATGAACTACAAGAG